>APFE031754409.1:0-11887 GCA_000404065.3 Pinus taeda
GCAAATTTTCTCAGAAAGCCTCCCACAACCCGCTGCCAACTCCCTCCAGGTATTGCCCAGTTTTTGTTGCCAAGCCTCTCGTAGCTCACTGCTAGCTCCCTCTAAGAATGGCACAATTTTTGTTGTCAAGCCCATCTACTGCTCGCATTTCTTTCCTCCAGAAATTTTGCAGATCTGCCCTCCAACCGAGCCAAATCTTGTGGGAAGTCAATGTTGATCCAGATTTTACATCTCAGCCTCCCAATGAATTTTGTGCAATTTTCTCTAATAGTGGCCAAATCCTGCATCCCAACTTGAAACTTTCCTTGCGTAGTTTCATAGCCTTGTCCTCTCTTTCTCGGTCACCTGCATATGAAAGCAAATAATAATGCATTATGGTAGACTAGGAGGTTTATGGATTTGATGTTATCTCATTATGAGTGATTGCAGATATAGGTATATGGATAAGACTTGATGTGATGACGGATGGGACGAACAAGGAGAGGACATGCAAGGAGATGTGTTCACAAATAGACGAATGAATGATGCATGTGCACAAAATTTTTCGAGAACAGATGGACATGTGAGGATAATTTTTCGCAAATAGACGAACATGTCAAGCATAACAAAGTACAAGCAAAGGAGAAACGTGCACATGCAACATCAAGCAAACACCAAGACCATCGAAGACTTACACATCTTGACATGTGGAGGTGAAGTTGTGATACGCCAAGAGCACATCCATCACTCAACAACACTGCAACTCGACATGGACACTAGCTACAACATGGACATACCAACATTGTCGTGTTGAGTCGCCTCATGAATCATGTCATCCATATCACTACTGTGGGCCATACTATGTAAATCAATGTAATGTAATGTGGAA
This sequence comes from Pinus taeda, assembly GCA_000404065.3. Taxonomy (NCBI): domain Eukaryota; kingdom Viridiplantae; phylum Streptophyta; class Pinopsida; order Pinales; family Pinaceae; genus Pinus; species Pinus taeda. Next base: position 869 of record APFE031754409.1, read on the forward strand.
GTCCAAGATACCCACATGTCTTATGAAGAATCATGTAAAGTTGAAGAGTCAAATAAGTCAAACAGTCATGAGGGAAGTCAAACAGTCATAAGGGCTAGCTTTTCCCTTGGCTATAAATACCCCCTCATTTGTACATGCAAAAGAATTTTCACCTTGTCTCCTCCCACATAGCCTTGAGATTTCGTAATATATTCTTTAAGGAGCGAGTAATGGCACCAATGCCCCACCTATGGGGTTAGTGATGTATGGTGTACCAATGTGTCTTGGAACTTTCACTTTATTCAGAAGCTCGATAATAGGCTAGCACATTTTCACACATGTATTGTAATAGTTTGTGAGACTAATCTTGAACACTTGTAATGCATGTTTCTTTAACCCGTGTTAAACAATTGAACTCTTTCAGTTGCTTTAATACATATATTTACGAAGATGTGTTGTATGAGTTGTTAACATTGTCCTACCTACGTGGGTTGCCTCATTGGACATCGGACAAAATTTTTCCAATGAACTTGTTATAACAACCATCATGCTCGCATGGATTTCTCCACTGGGTGTTGTATGTGCTATCTTCTCTTGTGTGTTGTGATTTCCACATCTATGTGGACTGCTACTCTGAAAGATGTGCATGTCCTATTATGTTGTGTGTCTTTCATAGATTTGGGAATTTTTCCCTTTCCACTAGAGACTCACTTCCACCCTCTCTCTCCACAGTGAAAGGACCTTCACACAAGTAACACTAGCACTCACCAAGCACACAAACCTCATTGTTCAAAGATGAAGCGGACCACTCTCACGTGCTCAGAAGAAAGAGCTAAGGCATATCTTTAAGATAATGGAAATCGGGCCATCATACCCGATGGGACTCCTACACCAAATGGTGTGAGGTTTATTTGAGACTTCATACTGGGGGGATCCCTTGAATGTTGGCGGGTCCAACACCATCAACATTTTGGTGCTACAAGGAGGGATAGATGACAATCTAAGCCTGTTACATCTGATTTGAATCTCTTACCCAATGAATCATACACAATTCATGCTCCCAGGATGTTTCTCTCATTTCTCCCTTAATCAACTATCACTCCCTGATGAGCTTCTCGATTACTTTTCCTTGTTAAAGTTTGACAGTGAGGAAAAAACGTTTGTAACTGAGAATATTTCTGATTTTTTTCATTTTTGCAAATCTCATTAAATCGATAGTGATGAGCTTGTTTGCGTACTTTTTTTTCCTTACTCTTGAAGGTTGTGCTAATTGGTGGTGTCATACCCTGCCACTTGCTTCCATCCATTCCCTTCTCACTTTCCTAAAGGAGCTCCATCAAGCATTCGATAAGTGTGGCCACCAGGATGTCTATGAAAGAATCTCTCATTTAAGAATGAATCCTAGAAAATCAGTTCGGGACTCTGCTACCTGCTTCCTTCACCTCTGTCATGAAATTATTGAATGGTTTGTATACCCTTGACTTCATGAACCGAGAGCTAAAATGCTTGGTTCATATCTCCCGAAATGGTGAACCTCCCGATTTCCCTTCTACCTCAACTCTTGTGAATCATGACACCCCTCATGTATCGAAGAGGGTGCCCCCTCGCAGCAACCAAAAAAATAAGAAATCTACGGAGCGGGTACCCCCTTAGAGAAATCGCAAAGCTGGGAAATCTGTGCAACATGTTCCCAACCCTTCTTCTCAACCATCTCTCGCTCCAATAGAGGAAATTCCAGAATGGCTCAGAAAGCCTATGGTGAAAAATCATTCCTCCATTCAGCCAGAGGGAATCACCATTCGTAACCCAAGTCTCGAGCCTAATATGCATCTCTTCCATCCTCCATCATTTACGAGCCATGATTCCTTGTACCATGACTCGCTTGAACCATCTTCTTCACAAGATAGCTGCATGCACCCTCTTGATTCTCAATCTGTTGGCTCAAATTATGGTCATTTGCAAGGCAGTCTCATTATACAGGTGGAGGAGTAGGAAAGTGAAGACACAATCAATTCCTTTTGTATGTTTCAAAGTGGTTCACATCAAAACATTGAGCTTCCATTCTTGAACGATTCTCAATATGCGAATCTTGCTGAAACATCACGCAAAATTAATTCTTTCGATCAACCTCCAGTCTTGGGTTGTCATCACTCCCATGCTTCTGTATGATGTGATGAACGCCCAAGCACATCATGTCATATACTGTCAACTCATGTACACTCTAACTAAGATCTGGAATGTGCACCGGTCAAAGAAGACATCCATATCGAAGCTTCCTTTGCACCTCACTTGCTCATGTGTCTAACCATTCACAGCGCATCAACATGCGTTGGAGATACTCCGTGTTCTCTGGTTTCTTCATCTGATGAGTTATCTCCTCGATTGACACAAGGCAGTGGGGCTTTCCATGATGAAAACAGTCTCAATGGGTAAGAATCTTCCCACTCGTCATCATCCTGTGTGTTTCATGAAGACAACTCGTCAAGCCAGCTTGCTGGAGCTGGAAAATTTGATGAAGCTTATGACAGAGATGAATGTTATCCTAAGAGAAGTTTTGAAATCAGAAACAACAACCATCCTCAAGCCATGCATGGTTTGGTTCACATCTCAAAATGTAAATTTTCAATTCTGGAAAGTTCTGGGATGTGTCAGGGAGTTGAGGCACTTCAACATCCTTTGATGGTTATGTCAAGACCTTGTGAATCTAGTAAGCCCCTCGAACCTGTTGAGGCCCCGAAAATCGGGTCGACAACAAGGCGGATACCCACCCGGTCCGGACCTTGGTTGGCAGCTCCTTATCCGTTTGGTATAGCGGGTCCGACTGGAGATGACGGGACCAGTTTCCCGACCTTGGGTGTGTGTGTGTGTGTAGAGTTTGAACTATGATGATATAAGAGGAATTTAAAGCTAATCTAATTCAAACTCTTTAAACTAACTCTATGCTATTGTAATCTAGTCAGAAACAACACATCTAATCTACACTAACCCGGGGTGTATATCTTCTATTATGAGATCTAAAAAGATTTCGAACAATAACTAGTAATAAAGATCATTCAACTATCATAAGAATAGAAATCATTAAAGATAAACTATTTTGCAAATAATTGAAGTTAGACAAAACAGTTGGGTGACAACATATCGACATAAATAAAGTTATTCATATGTCAGATACAAACATATGAATCCACCCGTACAAGTGCCAAATGATAACCCATACACTATCAAATAATGAACATATACAACTGAAAACTATAAATCACTTAAAGAACATAAGCAGAAATAGTCAAGAGATAAAAGTACCATTTATGACTGGTTCCACTCATAAGCTTCATGCAACAATTATTTATCTCTCCTTGTTCTAACATCTACTAAGAGTACAGAAGTGCAACATCAGTAGCAGATATCAAATACAAACATTAATAAACCTTGATCCATCCATTCATCAAAACCACCTTCGAGGGCGCAAAAGTGCATGTTCTGAGAACGAGTTTTTGACAAATCTCCAGACCCTTCTCTAATTGCCTGAGAAGGGTTTAAATACTGCTAACTAATTAAATTGATTACATAAATTTAGGATCCGGTTTTCAAATGACCGTCCCTCTGATAAAGCAAATTATTTCTAAAATTAAATCTAACTTTGAACTATTTCTGTATTTTCTCCTTAGTATTGTAAGTGTGCAACATTCGTCCGAGAAGAGTCGGTTGGTTGCCTTTCCCTTTCGTGTGTGCTAAAAAAATAGAAGTAACAAGGTCTAGCACCACTTTTTGGTAGACTATCAGATATTTTAGAGAATCTCCCGCTGACTGAATGTATACTTGGTAATGACCCAAATTTCCCTCAAACTGGTTCTACTTTTGCTATTTCGGTCTCTGTCTTTGCGAACAACTTGATGAGTCAGAAGACTTTACTTTTTGAGCAATTCTCTGGATTGAAAACTACCTTCTTTCTTCATTCCGGGCTTTTTTGGCGTGTAAGTTTCAGGTATCTTCGTAATCATGCTGCTTTTGTGCGCCTTTGATTCTGAGTTTCAGATGACCTATCGGTCATTAGCATCTGCTGAGTGATACTCTGGAATCTGTAGTCCTATCGTATGTGGTTCCCGCTTCTGAAGAGGTCTCTTCTGTGTTCTCTGAGCATTGGCGCTTTCCCCTTTTCCTTAGATGTTTCCTGCAAAATTGCTCCATGTTATCTCCTGTTTTATAGTTTGCGTAAAGGAAAAGAATAATAGAAATAAATATTGACATGAAAGCTTTAGATCTTATGTGTCATAATTATGGAATTCAAAGTGAACTAACTCTTCGAAAAACTAAAAATCAGCCATTCGTACAATCATTAATTTCCTTTTCAAGGCACGCGCTTAATTCCGATTAATGGGTATCTTTCTTTGAACATTGTGCCAAGGAAAATTCGCGCTCATCGCAGATCGTAGATTTGTGTTATAGTATTGTGGTATTACAATATCGGATCGTCGCAGATCGCAGATTGTGGATCACAGATCGCAAATCGTAGATCGCAGATATTAGTCATTGAATCCTACTATACGCGATTGCTGCAATATGCGACGTCGCACATCGGCCGTCGGGGATTTCTTAAGCTTTTCATTTAAGAGTGCTTATGGTAAATGCGATGCGATGAATTTATCATATTTTCTTCGTGGTTTGTTATGCTCATAAAAGAAGTGTTTTATTGCCTCGCTGCGATAAAATTCTAAGGAAAAACAAAAATGTTCATGGGGATGTTTGTTTGAATTTTTACTAAGGGTCCCCTTTTTGCTTGGTGTTATTGCTAATATCAAACAAAAGAGGGGGGTTGTTGGTGACCGCAACAGAACCAAATCAAATCTCATTTCTCATGCACAATATTTCTGTCTACATGGTTGCACTTTATGTGGACCCTTATGTAAAAAATATTTACTATTCTCAGTGTGATATTTAAAAATTTCAAATTTTCACTAATGACTGAATCCATGAGTCTGTTAAAGGATGTCTGTCTTCATGCAACTCTCTCACATTAAATTTGGGTAGGGAGTGTCTGTCCCTCACACAATCATGGAACAATGAAGTTGATCATCTCAAAGAATATCTTTGTCTGAAATCATGCTTATTGGGTGTTTTTTCTCATAATAAGATCCTTGGTATTCTTGCGAATTTTTCATGTCAAATCTGCCAGCTTATCACACCAGCAATCTCCCTATGTGATTATGAGCACACAACCTATCAAGTGAATCAAGTTACTCTCATATCACCACACCCCAAATAGCTTCGTAGACTCGCAGTGCTGATATCCTTTCTACATTTATGTGATGACCATGATGCCTGCACAATTTTTCACCAGTTGCAAGTGGGTGTTCCATCATATCTAGTGCAAAACGAACTTGGTTCCCTCATTCAGAGCATTCGTAAGATTGTTCAAAATTTTTCTTTGTTCATATGAAACTGGGAATTTGGCATCTTAACCAACCGGTCTGATTTTTCTTCTATCATGGCTGGATGTCATGCAGTTTATCATTTTCCCAATAGTACATCCAATGGCAGTCGCTTCATGCACCATGACCCTCACTGTGTAACATCTTTCTCCTCAGAATTCTGTCAAGAAGGTGAGGCACTTTATCCTATGATGATGGCTATGGCAGGCCCTCACTGTCTTGATATGACCGACGAGAATGACTAGATCTATCTATCCGTATCAGATTCCCATCATGATCTCCCCTCTCAAACCAGAAATGCATCTTCTCAAAGATCACGAGTCTTTCAAAACATCCATCATGAAATTTATGATCCAATCGCTGAATGGCTGGAACAATCTTTCTTGGCGAGTCGTGTTGCAGGTAACAAGCTTTAGTCCTTCTTTGCACTCCCTAAGAAACTTGGTGTAGAAGAACACACACTCAAAATAGGCCTCCGAGGTTTGTTGAAAATCATTAGTCACCAAAGAGGTAAGCATGTGTGTTGGGTGGTTATGACACATCTTTCTGCCCACATGCGAGTCCTTCTCTCTCGTGTGCAAGTTTGTCAATATTTTGCATTTTTTGTTGCACACAGTTTTTTACCTGTTTTAATCACTTGTATCTTTGTGATTGAAATTCGAGTGCACCTACAGTGGCTTCTCTAGAAATTTCATTTCACATAACCCTGACTGTTTAGCATATGAGTAGAAGTAGTGTTTTCTTTCTCTCTTGTCTTTTCTTTCTGGTTTGCATGTTCGTTTGCTTGATGACTTGGTTTAGTTTTTTTGCTTGCTTGCTTGTTATTTTGTTTGCTTTTCTTACTATTTTTGTTTTTTTCTTAGTATCATTCTATTTTTAGTTTTGTAAATAAGTGTTGCCCTCTACTGAGTTTTGGCTTTTGAATGAGTATGTGGCTAAGATCCAAAGAGCCTTGTGACACTACAACACTTGGCAAGTCATGTATCCACCTTCTCTATGCTTGGTTATAACCTTTGAACAATGAAGTCTTGAAGGAAAATATGATCCATATATAAGGGAAGCTTGGGTCTAGCCATGAACTTGTGTCCACACTGGGAAACCCCGTGACTATAATCAGCCTTCTGCTCTATTTTTTCAAGCTCATCCAACTAGTAGAAATGGAGAAGGTGAAATCTAAATGATCAAACCTATGTTATAGGTCTTACACTCTTCTCTGAAGGAACATCCTCTTTCCCTCTCAATAAGTTGGGATCCCTCTTCTGCCATAAAAATAAATAAGTGCCTATTCACAGTGCTCTTTAAAAAAATACGAAGGTGAAATAAGAGAAAGGCTTCCTACCTAGAGAGGTGAAGCATCCAACTCCACCGGGGTACTAAACAAGATTGTTGGTAGTGGAGCAATGTGTGTGTTCCTGCGTGACTCCGCTGGGGTACTTTCCAGGCCTTCTCATAGTGGAGTAACACCAGAGATGAAAACTTATACTTTGAATTTTTTTAACTCGCGAGCCAAACTACCCTTCCCAATTATGAAACATTGTGATCAAGCTGAAACTTTTTTTTGTGTTTGATTGAGTTGGTGAAAGGTGAATCGTGTCTATCCGTGGGATAAATGAGGAGGTTGAAGCAACCCACACAATGATTCAATACTCCCTAAAGGATAAAGGCCCTGTGCTGTAAATAGACCAAAAGAGAGAATTTGGAATTCAACCAGTGTGTTACCAAGTGCTATAGCGGCTGCAACATTGTCCAAAATTTTGGCATGCATCCAATTTTGGAGCTTCCCTTAGATTTTTACTTGATCTTTGTAAGAACTTGGGCTCACCCTGTAAGCTCGTGTTGAGTCTTTGCACCCTCATTTTTTGATCGTTCAACGAACAACTTTTTGCATGTTGGTCACAATGTCACGCTTGCAACGATGTTCTATTCATGAATAAGGTCCTGCTTCATGTGTAGAAGTTGTATTCGCTATGTAAAAATCTGTCACACTCACAGATGAATGTGTATGCACTATCGCAAGCGTCGTCGTGGTCATTCAATGATCCATCACAAGCATTGCGCTTGTGGCTCGCACCGTTGGTCAGTCACACTAACTACGTGTTGTCTTGATGGTTTGAGGTATCTTGTCTTCAAGTCATGTTGAGTGTGTATTTGCAAGATCACGTATGTACAAGTTCACTCACTCACACACTTAGTCATTTTGTTGAATTTTTGATGACCAGACCATCGTCCAACAGTCGAACTTTCATTTAGCTACATTGCGGCAGTATTAATAGTAAGTGACCGTGTACTATTGCCCAGAATTGCACAAAACTTGAGGTTGTCTCCCACGTAGCCTGCACTACGCAATCCTGGAATCGACCAAACCAAATATCACCCAGGACAACACAGAAGTTTCTCAGCAAGCCATTTCAATCTGCACTGCCCGCAAGCCAATCAACCAACCCTCTCGCTAGTCAATTGGAGATTTTGACCGAGCAGTGACCCAGGGACTCGCTCCCATCAAAATTGCATGAAAGTTGCAGACCTTTCCTGCTCTACTGGCTAAGGAAACTAAGAAGAGAGGCCGGAAAGACACCCAGTGTCCGTCCCTGTTTACCTCAAAAAATTGCACAGTTTTTCCATCGAGCCACCTAATCAGCTGACCGACTGCCCACCCAGAAAAATTTGCAGATTTCATGAGCAAGCCCCTCAGCTACCCAACATCTCGCTCAACTCAGAAACTGTATATAGGTGTTCAGCAGGTCAGCCTCCCAACAATTGTGCAGTTTTTTTCACCAGCAACCCCGTAACCAACTCCCTGAAAAAATGTGAAATTTTTCTCGGCAAGCCTCCCGTAGCCCACTGCAAACTCCCTCTAGGAATTATGTAGCTTTTGCTTCCAAGCCTCCCGCAGCCCACTGCCAGCTCCCTTAAGGAATTGCAGTATTTTTTCCACCAAGCCCCTCTACTGCCCACACTGTTTTCCTCCAGAAATTCTGCAGATCTTCCCCCCAGCCAAGCCAGATCCCACAGACAGTCATTGCTGATCTGGATTGTCCATCTCAGTATCCTAGTGACTTCTGCAGAATTTTCACCAACAATACCCAAAGCCCGCATCCCAAATTGAAACTTGCCTTGTGTAGTTTCATAGCCTTGTCCTCTCTCTCCTAGTCACCTGCATCCAAAAGCGAATAACAATGCATCATGGTAGACTAGGAGCTTTATGGATTTGATGTCATCTCATCATGAGTGATTGCAGATACAGGTATATGGATAATACATGACACGATGACGGATGAGATGAACAAGGAGAGTACATGCAAGGATATATGTTCGCGAACGGACGAACAGATGATGTAGGCGAGGAGAACTTTTCTCGAACAGACGGACATATGAGGAGAATTTTTTACGAACAGACAAACATGTCAAGCTTGCCAAATTACAAGAAAAGGAGCAACATGCACATGCAACATCAAGAGAACACCAAGACCATCGAATACTCCGCATACCTTTCCATGTGCAGGTGAAGTTGTGATACACCTAGAGAACATCCATCACTCAACAACACTGCCGCTCAACATGGACACTAGCAGAAACATGGACATACCAACATTGTTGTGTCAAGTCGTGTCATGTGTCAATTCGGCCACATCACTACTATGGGCCATACTATGTAAATCAGTGTAATGTAACATGGAATTCCAAGAGACCCACATGTCATATGAAGATTCATGTAAAGTTGAAGAGTCAAATAAGTCAAATAGTCATGAGGGAAGTCAGACGGTCACAAGGGCTAGTTTTTCCCTTGACTATAAATAGCCCCTCATTTGTACATGAAAAGGACTTTTCACCTTGGCGCCTCCCACATAGACTTGAGATTCTGTAATAATTTATTTGACATGCGATCAATGGATCCAATGCCCCACCTACGGGGTTAGTGATGTATGGTGTACCAATGTGTCTTGGAACTTTCACTTAATTTAGAAGCCTGATAATAGGCCATTAAGTTTTCACACATGTATTCTAACTATTTGTGAGAGTAATCTTGAACACTTGTAATGAATGTTGCTATAACCTGTGTTAAACAATTGAACTCTTTCGCTTGCTATAATAAATATTTTTACCAAGATGTGTTGTATGAGTTGTTAACACTATTCTCCCCATGTGGGTTCTCTCATTGAACATCAGACAAAAACTTTCCCATGAACTTTTTATAAGGACCATCGCGCTCATGCGGACTACTCTACTGGGTGTTGTACGTGCTATCTTCTCTTTTGTGTTGTGACTGCCACATCCGTGTGGGCTGCTCCTTTGGAAGCTATGCATGTCTTGTTGTGTTGTGTATCTATGACAAAGTTAGGAGTTTTTCCCTTTTGACTAGAGACTCTTCCACCCTCTCTCTCCATGGTGAAAGGACCTTGACATAAGTAACACTAGCACTCACCAATCAAGTGAACCTCATTGTTCAAAGACAAAGTAGACCACTCTCACGTGCTGACAAGAAAGAGCTAAGACATATCTTTAAGATAATGGAAATCGGGCCATTGTACCGGATGGGACTCCTACACCAAATGGTGTGAGGTCTAGTTGGGACTTAATATTGGAGAGATCCCTTGAACGTTGGCAAGTCCAACATCGTCAACATGACCAAAGATGTAGAAAAGAAGTTTGAGCCGACAACAGAGTTGGGGATATTTGTGGGGTACACTGATACACCTCACAAGTATTGGTTGTACTTATTGAACAATAGGATGACAATGGTTTGCAAGGATGTCATATTAGATGAGGAGAAGGCCATGCAAGTTTCCTTTGAGAGGTAGCTTCAACTACATGTGGATGAGGAGATTTTAGCTCCTAAGGTTGAGGAGCCTCAGATTGATGTGGACTAGCCACTTGCAAAGGATCCGAGAGTGGAGACATCCACTAAGTCAGAGTCCTCCAGAGATGGAAGAAAGCGCAATAGAGAGGCTGAAAGATTATTGGATGATGCATGGGAGAATGTGGGAGAACCCGCTTCTTAGTGCAGGCATAGGATGTCACTTGATAGGTACGTTGGATACATGGATCTTATGGGCGAATGTGTTGTGATAGAGACATATTCCTTTAAGGAAGCAGTGCAACAACCAATTTAGGTTGATTCCATGGTGGAGGAGTATGACTCCATAGTTCGTAACAATGTTTAGATGTGGTCTTGAGACCAGAGGTCAAGTTAGTGGTGATTTCCCATTGGGTTTACAAGGTAAAGAAAGCTACAGATGGTAGTGGGGAGAATCATACGACTAGATTTGTGGGCTGTTACTTTTCATAGGTAGAGGGGATTGACTATGTTGAGACATTTGCTTCAGTTTCAAGGTACCCATCGATCATATCTATATTGGCACTATCAACACAAATGGTATGCAAGATACATCAGATGGATGTGAAGACAACCTTCCTTAATGGCATGTTTGAGGAAGTGGTGTACATAGAGCAGCCTAAATGTTTTGAGACCTTTGACCGTGAACCGCCTGTGTGTCGGATTAAGAGAGCATTGTATGGGATGAAGCAAGAACCACGATGTTTCCTGTGATGAAATGATTCAGTTGTTGTTGAACATTTTCATCTTATTGAATTTTATGAGGCTATCTAATGTTGA
>APFE031754417.1:0-16865 GCA_000404065.3 Pinus taeda
GGTGCCAGTATGAGAGGTCTATCATCCATAACTTCCAAGAAATGGTTTGGATCAGCTTCACTCCTAGTGAATCTCATCTTCATTAGACAACTATCAATCCTCTCATATCAAGCCCAGGATGTTAGCTTCAAATCATAAAGAGATTACTTCAACCTGCAGACATGAGATTTCTGATCATTAATATCAATCCCTCAAGTTTTTCCAAACTTGTGGACTTTCTACGTGAGGGGAATGGTCCCCTTGTAATATTTTCCTTTAGTAAATCTTGAACATATACCCTCATGCTCTTCTTGAATTCAGGCATCCCTGTCACCATCTGTCTGACATCGAGTAGGGCCCCATAATAAGTAGATCTTTAGTGCTATAGAAGAGATGTGTTAACTGACATGGTCCCCTGTGGAGTTCCTACAACTTGATACAAATTGCCAACCTTAAACCCAAGAATAAAAGCATCTTTGAAAATTCCATTTTTAAACACGTACCTTCCATCGATGAATGCCACTTTGAAACCTTTGACTTCCATTGCCGAAATGGACACCAGGTTCTTCTTGAGATTAGGTACATAAAGAACTTTTTGTAAATGAATTGTGTTTCCCTCATTCAATTTAGGGGTAACATTCCCTCCACCCTTTCCGGGATAGGTGGCATTGACTCCAAGTATAATCCCCATGATTATTTCTATCTCTACTAGATTAGAGAGAGCTTCCTTCTATTCGATGAAGTTCCTTGAAGAACTACAATCAATAAGCCAGATTCCCAAAGATTCTGGAGGAGAAGTAGTGGAGAAATACTTCTTTATCTTATCAGAAACAACATTTGATTCTTCACACCTAGAGTTCCTTCCTTTCTTTGAAGAGTCAGCCATTTCCTTGATGACCTGCATTACTTGTCATTCCTTTGATCATTAAAGATGTCTCTGGAATGATTGTTATCATCATCAAGTGATGTGTCCCTCCTTCACATAATGGCCAAACTTATTTCAAGCAAGGCATCTACCTTTCCTTCCACCCTTAGATCCACACTTCCCATTGAAGTGATCTTTAGGTAGGCCATTAGATGATTTTGCTACGCCACTCAGATAATATTCTCAACTTTGACTTCACCCTTCGTGAATTTGAAAAGGGATGAGGAACCCATTGAGCCTTTTTTTCCTTTCCAACTGTCTTCGGTGATTTCTCTTTCACTCTTGCTTTGGCTTTGTCTTCACCTCAGCTCTGATACCATGTTAATTTTAGGTATGTTCTATGCTGATAGAAAATTTTCTTCAATTTTCCATATTAGCTCAATATTAATTCCAGATTAGCAATCACATTTAGCATGATAGTAAAATGCAGATAGAACATAAACATAAATTGCAGAAGACAAGCCAAGACAATAGGACACAATATGTAGCACCATCAAGGGATAGACTGCAATGTGGGGAAACCCTTGATCAATTCTTCTTATATATTCTTTAATAGTTCAACAGAGAGAGAGATAATACATATACATCAGAAGTCAACATTTTGACTTACCTCAATAAGAGCAGAGATCTTCTCAAAGAAGATGTCACATGAGGTAACTGATTTGGACTCAGGTGAAGGCATGCTGATCCTCCAAGGTGACTCCATCACCATGTTGCACCTCATCATCGTGCTGCACTTGTCATTATGCTGCATCCATTCACTGAGATACTCTTATCACTAAGCTTCACCCAATCACGACTGTAACCATTGCTATGTAATATGCTACACAATTCCATCATTGTTGTACCCATCACCAACAAGCTGCTGCAATGCATAGTGCTGCTGCTATGTCTACATGCCAACCATCACCATGTTGTACCATTGTGCAACATAGTACTACATCCATGCTTCCCACACTATTCACCACATTTATCATGCTATACCCATCCAATTATGCTAAACATATTGTCAATACAAGCATGCTGATACAACCGAGTTGCATCTATTACATCATGTGCTGCACCATACTATACATTGTGCAACACCTAAATATGTTGTCATATAAAACTTTAGTCCTCTATGCTGGTGGCTATGGCCTACAACCTAGCCCAAAAACAAGACAACCTAGCTATATTTAACCAATGACTTCCTATCAACCTTATTGCTGTACAACCTTACAATCTCTAATGGCTGATAGGATCCTCTCCATGGACTGTGTTTAGGTAGCATTTGGTCTTCTCTTTGACAGCTAGGACTGTGACCTATTCTTCTCATTCTTTGTGGTTGGGTTAAGACTTCAGACTGCAGATTAGGACAATAGCTTAGGGCACATGAAAACCCTCCTCAAACTGTGGCCTAGAACAACGTTAAGGTCTTCTTCTTGACTGCGTTTAGAACGACATTCTGACATCTAGGGAAACATTCTTGACTGTGTTTAAGGCAACATTGTAATTATGTTTAGAGCAACATTCTCACTACAGCTAGGGCAACATTCTTGACCACGTTTAGGGAAACACTGTGACTACGTTTAGGGTAGCATTCTAACTGCATCTAGGGAAGCATTCTTGACTGTGTTTAGGGAAACATTGTGACTGTGTTTAGGACAATATTCTGACTGTCTAGGGAAACATTCTTGACTGTGTTTAGGGCAGTATTCTTGACTGTGTTTAGGGTAACATTGTGACTGCATTTAGGGGAGCATTCTGACTACGTCTAGGACAACATTCTTGACTGCGTTTAGGCCTATGTTAGGGCTTCTCCATGGGGCAATGTTAAGGCATCTTGCATTTGAGATAAGGGATGTCCTCCATGACAATGTAGAGCTTTCCCATCTCCTAAGATAGCATAGAGCCTTCTCCATTAGGGCAGTGTTGACTCTTCAAAACTCTCCTCCCACCAAAACCTAAAGACAAGTGGAGAGGAAGAGATCACAAGAAGAGTGTGTACAAATGACTAGCAAGCCACCTATTTTTATACTAAAACGTTGAGCACATGTGGGGGCAGTTTGGTTGTTGTCCAACCTTGACGATTTGTCCCATAACACAAATAAATTCATATCTCCATGAATACATGTCAGAATTGGATTATCTTTAGATCAATCCTACACCTCTCCATGAGAGGAATCCAAGAAAAATATCAACTTCCATAAATAAGATGACCCACGTGGAGTTTGGCCCTAGTTTCCAATTTTAACAACATCCTACTATTACCAGCTGACTGAAACAATTTGACCTGCTAAAATCTATAGTTACTAGTTATAAATCAATTTTGAAGTAAAATCATTAGCAAAGATGCCCAGTTGTAAGTACCATATTTCTTGCCTCTAAAAATATTCTCCTGCCTTATGACTCATTGTAGATCTACACTTGAATGGTTTGCATTATAAATATGTTAAGACTCTTATTGTCCACCCTTAGTATACTTGGCATCATTGGTTCTTGGCCTCTCTTATAATGATACCATGATGAAATTGTTTTATTCAAGTTTAAATGGGATTACAAAGTGATAACTTGAGAAGCTTGGCAAGGGAAGGTTGCAAAGGAAGTGATGTGTCCCCATGTTGAGAAAAACAAAATTTTCATCATGTTGAAGAAGGCCCTAGACCTTAAAGTTGATAAAACGAGTCAAGAAGAAAGCATTTTTGGTCCTCTACTTGAAAGTGATGAAGAAGCAATTGAAGAAAAATTTCCAAATACAATGCAAGGTCAAATTTAGGTTCTAAGAATAGATATTGAAATATTCTCAAGCAAGGTAGATAATTCATAACCTACGTCCATGTCCATCCCCAATACAAGCCCTCTTTTGTTCAAGGAGTAGACCCAAGCTTCAATTTTCATAAAGGAATTGAGTAATTTTGGTACAAATTTGGGAATTCTTTTATAACAATTTGTCACATGATTGTTTTGGTAGAAATTTGAGAATTTCCAATAAGAATATTACAAGAAAAAATTAGAATATCATCAAGAGGAAATAAGAGAAAAACAAATTACTCATCCTAAAAATCAGAATCAAATGATTAAAAAGAGGAAATATTCTTGTTCAAAATTCAAAGTGTGATCTATGATTATGATTGGTAAATCATATAAAGCAATTGTTGGACATATGACTACAAAACTTGAACGTAAATATGAATGCCATTAATTTGAACCTAAGATAAATAAAATTGTCCTCTAGACAAACCTTACCATCATCCTAATCACAAAAGTCATCACCTTAATAAGACAACCTATTGACATCTTAATAGGCACCAATTTACATACATTTCAAAGAATCTAATTTTTGTTCGAAACATTATAACCAACAACATACACAATTATATTTCAAGTTGCAACAAGATTCATTCAAAACCTTTCTCAACAAATAATTCCAATAAAAGTAGATCTTGGTTGGATCCATGCACCTAAAATGTACAAGTACAATTCCAAGTTTCAAGTGTTTTTGGGTCTTGATTCCTTGTATGCTTTAAGACTGGAGCATCTCTAAAAGAGAGAAATGTGTAATACATTGAAAGCATAATTGTATATGTCATTATGTAAACATGAAAGCATAATTGTATATGCCATTATGTAAACATTATTATCTATTGTGTCTTTTAGAATAATTATGCCCCTTCACCTACACATAAATAAATAAATACACTATCTTGTACTATGTCCATTATTTCGTCAACTATTTATCATTTCTATATATGTCTATTGAATGTATGGATGATATAATCATTAATGTAAGCAGGCCATTTACAGAGGATGATACTACAATAATTCTCCTATGATAAATATTTCATTCAATCTAACATTGGTAGATATACGTTTTCAGCCAACATATTTCCAATATAATGGCTAGCATTGGACGCATCTCTCCAGTAGCCAAACTTCTTAGCCCCAAAATTTTAATTGACTTGTGATTATGTCAAAATTCTATTTTTCAAGAAATATTACAAACACCTACTTATAGATGGTCATAGACTTCAATATAATTAGCTACCATTTAAAGGAAAATCATTAACAATGCATTTGATTTACACATGTGGCAAATGTGAATTTCTTCAAAAGTATATATGTTCCGAAAACTGTAAATTTTTTAAATGAAAGAGAGCTCACCTCTTTATACTTGTCTGACTTCCTCTTGAATTCGTGAAAAGGATTTGCATTATATACAACATACTAAGTCTCATATTTTAATAGAAAATACAACAATAAACATCATTGAATAACTATTTGTTCAAGTGATAGACCATAATAATAAGAAAAACAAAAAAATTCCCATCAAACAATAGAACAACAGAAAACATAACTTTCTAACTCTGAGAAAAAGTAACCAATACACAATTAACTTCTCAATGTTCGTATTAATGTTTACACAAACATACAGATTTATACATTTACGATGTTTATAAAATGTTTGCGCAAATTTAAAATTATGCACAAATATATTTCAAATTCACTAAAGAATTGACAAACGGACTGTCAAAATTTCAATAGTTGAAAGATTTCAACTAATAAGGCTTAGTAAATTCTGGTAAAGAAAAAAATCAGTTTAATAGTTGCGGGAAAGTGTCATGGGGTAGTGATGAAGGAGCGGGAAAGCAATTGCGAAACCTTTACGATTATAATCTAGATCATGATCTGAAAATAATTCATAATTCCACATTAAACTCAAATCCCACTCATATGATATGAGTGGCTATGTGGCACAAACTATCCCATCTAGATCATGATCCGAAAATAATTCATAATTCCATGTTAAACTCAAATACCACTCATATCATATCAGTAACTATGTGGTACAAACTATCTCAACAATTTCTCTGCTTCAAAGCCTAATACCCCTTAACTTGTGGGGCACACTTGTGCTTTCTATTCTTACTACAAGCTCCACCACAACCCAAAAACCTATAATATGGGCACTACAATAAACCCTATTTTCCACATAACTTTGGGTTTTATCTTGGATTTCATGGTGAGGTAATGAGGAATTATGTTGCAAAAAATGAAATCAAAACCCAAATACTGAAAACAAATAGAAACCAAACCTATAGGGCCTACCTTGATAGAGAAGCCATCGGGTCGGGTCGTGTCATTGGGATCCATATTACATTCCTTTAGCATTGCGTATATCCCCTCATCGGAGTGATTCATTGCTATTTCTTTTATATCTAGTATGATTTTTTGAACACTAGACAAAATCGAAACCGTGCCACGATTCTCACAACACCCTTCATTTTCGTTGTGTTTCTTCTAATAATGCCCTCCCTTTCGAGACAACCTACCCTTCCAAAGTTTTTCTTATGAACCCAAAATGACGCAGAGGATACTTCAACAAAAGGTTTGTTTGGATCTAAGGAGCTAAACCCACCATCTATTAATATATAGGATTCCAATATTTTCACGCTCCCTCTCTTCCAGTTCACCAACAGAGGCACAAAGTCTAATCTCACGTAGGCACAAAACCAAAGTCGACCAATCAAAAAGGGAATGAAGAAAATAATGAATGAATGATACCAAGATCTTCGTTTTTTTCTTCATTTTATTAAAATTCCCTTTGTCTTCTCTCTTTGCAAAATTTATATCTGTAACACCCCTAGTTGCATAAAAGATTACTAAGATCATTAAGTGAATGTTTACTAAAAGACATTCTAAATATTATTATATTTTGATGAATAATATAGATGGTAATTACCTAGATTATAGGTAGTAATACTTTAACAAAAATTAAACTGTTCTATTTATTTTAAAGAAACAATTGTCGAGAAACAATTACCCTCTACTTGAAAAGGGTGATATAGTGGGAGAAGTAGAGCAGAAAATGGTCCTAGAGCTGGGTGGAACAAACTAGTGGGAAATTTCTCAGTACAGTCGACTAGAGAGTACAAAGATAATGGCTGGATAGAAGTCATGAGGCCCATAGTACCAACTGTGATTGGACTAGATCCAATGTAAAGAATAGAAGGTGCTCGAGGGAGAGTCTAGACATGATTTCCAAACTCGTGGTTGGGAGGAGAGACCTTTCGAATTCAACTACATTACAGGTTTTTCAAATAACTGAGATATCAAACTTTTAAGGAATTTATTTTTGAACTATAAATATGGTTTTGTAGAAGAAATATAAAATGTAATGTCAAGTAGTTATGCATATCTACTTTACAAGTTAACAGTCGTTGAACAATAGATTTTAACAATTAAAGTACAGGTAATACATAATGTAGATGTTAATTTTTGCACAAATAACCAGAGGATGATTCATTAACCAATAATGACAAGACAACTACACCTATATTCGAAGTATCCATATGTTGCATGAATGAAAATAAGAAAAGGTCTTGCATGTGATTAAGAGCATCATACTGATATAGAACCCTCTACTTGAACGCAATCATTTGCATTTAATCTATTGTCCCAGTATTAAAACCTATTTGTAGAATATATAAAAGTTGTAACTATTAACGAAAACAACCATTACAGTCTCTACTCAACATAATCAGAAGCATGCTTGGAGGCTCCTTAAATCATTGCAAATTAAATATCAAAAAACTCGAGAAAAGATGATAGACGTAGCTGGTCGAACAACCAAGAACTTTTCGGTTCAAGACTAAAAGTGCTTAATAAAAAGCTACCCTATTGCGCCATTAGAGAAACCCTCTTTTGAAACCCTCATCTTAAACCCTCAAATAACTTAATTGTGAATGGAGACCAAGGGTTTAGTTCCAACCTGAAAAGCCATGGAAATGCCATCGGTTTCTATGAACTCAAGGGTTGTGGTCCTGAACAGTAAACCTTTTGGTAGATGGCATATCTGCATTCAAGGATTGTGAATTAGTCAATGATGGTAGAGGCAATAAATCTGCTATTCTACATAGAGCCTCAACCCAAAATCAAGATGGTTTCTTTCCTGACTTAAGAGCGCTTCCTCGGTGAGTCACCAACCTGCAAAGATAGGAAAAAAACATTCAGTATCATAACCATTCAATTAAAGAACAAGCTAGAATGTTAAATCCTTGTGCAATGTGATTGGGCTCAAACTTTCAACAAGCGAATTTGCTTTATGATGTGAAAATACTTGTTGTTGATGGCCCTATAAGCATTATTTCTTCCTTCATGTCCTAAACTGTAAAAGTCTCCCCTGAACAGTGGCAAGAAAGCTTTAGCCTAGGCGTAAAACGGATACCTAAACTCCTAACCGACTTCCAACACTAGAAATAAAAGCTCTGGGTTGCAAATATGTGAGGTATACCTACTATGATGGTGGTATCAACCTCCTTGGCCATCTCCTCATGCAAAGCACAAAAACCAAAACCCTCATAGAGTAGTGTGACACAGAGGAGTGAGAATAATGAGAGCTTAGGGTTTCAATGATCAGATTTAGTTAGGTTAAACCCTAGCTCATCTCCACTGTCCGATGGCCAACGAAGGATCAACAACAGACAATCATGACAGATGGAAAGGTCAGATGGAGTTGACATCCCCCAACATATATTGCTTCCGGGTGGAGCTACGGACAAGGGCCCATACGACAGAGAAAACCATAGACTCATGTGCTTAGTTAACTAGGAGGATCCCTGGTCGGATCTTCCACCTGTCCAATAAATTTATCATTTAAACACATTTAAGTGTTGTACAAAGTATCATGATGTTTTAAATTTCTGTGGATACGAACCCCTTAATAACAATGTATATATATGGTTTAATAGGTTATGAGTCAACAATTATCTACCACAATAATTTTTATTTTTATTTTATGATTTTTCCTAAAGTTTATAATGGAATTGATGTTTAGAAGTTACAAATGGTATCAGAGCTTAGGTTCGTACACTGAGACTCTTTGGGAACAATTATTTACTGGAACCTTGC
The DNA here is from genome assembly GCA_000404065.3 of Pinus taeda. Lineage (NCBI taxonomy): Eukaryota > Viridiplantae > Streptophyta > Pinopsida > Pinales > Pinaceae > Pinus > Pinus taeda. The sequence goes on from APFE031754417.1 coordinate 8,792, forward strand.
GCTGGTGTTTTTTTTGTTGTAAACTAAGTAAACTTACATGTGAATACAAATAAAATAGAAAAGATCACAACAACAACAGAAAAGAAAGATCATCATGCAAACGGACTCCAGAACATTAGAATCACCCAGAACAACTTATGTGAATGCCAATCCAGATATTTGGATATAGCTGGGCGAGGAATCCCGGCAAGATAATGCCATGTTACTCGAAACTGTGCAGCAGTTGTGGGCATAAATGACTAGTTTGAGGACAAATAATGAACAAATGCACTTAGAATAGGAAATAATACTAAGGAGTTTGTCCAATATACAAAATTAGCACCAGCCAGAGCTAGTGCAGAAGATTGGGAAAAAACTCCAATTGCTCAACATGGAGAAGAAAATGCTGAGTCAATTGCAAGACATAGAGAGGATGAAGAGGGATGTTCGGATAATGTCTCCGACCAACGTAAAATGAAGAAACAAAATTCAGAACAAAATAAGAACAGAAGTCCGAATTACATGAAGAATTTAAGAAAATTAAGCCCTCACTCTTTGAGGTAGAATCTAGAGAAGCTATGGAGGCCTGGTTAATCGATATGGGCAAGTACTTTCAGATTTATGAGTGCAATGACAAACTGAAGGCACGATTGGCGGTTTATTAGTTAATAGGAAAGGTGACTTTCTGGTGGGAGGAAATCAAGACAGTAAGGAAAATTGATGAGGAACAAGTTACATGGAATGAATTTCAAAAACATTTTAAGGACAAATATCTAACTGAGCACTATTATGATTAAAAAGTGAAAGAATTCCATGAGTTAAGATTGGTAAACTTAACCATGGATGAATATGTGACTAGATTTACATCCTTACTTAACTACGTGCCTTACATGCAAGAGGGAAAAGCCAAAATTTAACATTTCATCAGCAATTTACCAAACTTCATGAAGGAAAAACTAGAATTTGATTACCCCAAGAAAATGGATGATGTTGTGCGGAAGGCCCACATTTTCTATCAGAAAATGAAACAAAAAAATGAATGGCCAAAAGGGGGATTAAACAAGAAAGGTAGAAGTCTAATTCCTTACAGAAACCCTAGGAATGTGCAACAAAATATAGTTAACAAGTTTCCAACCAGAAATCAACCTATTATGGGGAAAAGAACTGTTTGACTTGGGGAAATAACAGCTCTTAGGTTTGGATCATAATTTGCATGGCATTGATGAATTATATCAAGGAAAACATGATTTGAAGGAAGAAAATACTTGGGAAGGTTGGATTCCCACAACCCTAGGATGTCTGAGCCACTTAGATAGTTGTCTCTGGATTGGAAAAATACCTTAACGTGATTCTGGTTAGTGGATAGGTCCTTTATTTGGAAGTCTTTCTCTACAAGAGGCAGATAGCCTAGGTCCTTAGGAGGGGCATTGAGAGGTGTGAAATTCAAAACAACAGGGGTTTCCATTTCTAGTTCTTGTGAATTCAAAAATGGAATCTGGGTTTTTTGTGGAAAATAGGCCAAACAACAGGTTTGGGGACCTATATAGTGAAACAAAGTCTGGACATGTACTAAATTTAGCCTTCTATTGTGGAATATACAGTGTAAAACCAAAACTTGCAGGGTTTCTGTGAAAATCGGATGAATACCTGTATTGGGGAAGTGAACAGTGCAATGGCAGGTTGGATAACAGGTTCCAGGCTGCGTTGCTGCAAATTTTCTTAACCAGGTGGCAGTTGGAAAGCTTGGACAATTGACTTCGTTGTTTTTGCATGGGAACACAGTTTGCCGTATAAAACATTGAAAATGACATTTCGTTGGTTTTATTCACAAAATCTAGTTTGGCAGTGTTAGGTTCCTATACCAATAGGTGTCATTTTTCATGATTGACATTGATAAGATCTAATATGTTCAAACCTTTGGCTGGTTGCAAAGGTGTTCCATATTCCCAAGAAATCAAAGAATTGAAAAAGTGTAAAGAGGGTATGCCCTAAAAGAAAAATCAAAGGGAAAAAAGAATAAAATGGTCAAGAAAGAAAAGAAACGAACCCCAATAAAGGACGATGGAAAGTGTGCTGGTCCAAAATGCCACTACTGTTCTATTTTTGAAAAGAATCTCATGGTGCACATTTCGTTGACTCTTGCCTCAGTTGATGGATGGCCAAACAACATAATCTTGGCCAAATTCATGTTTAAATTTCTTGTCTTAGAGATAGAGAATGAAACCTATCCGAACTGTTCAATCTTGGCAGGTGATTAGCTAGGTAGAGAAGCAAAGGAGCTCAACAGCTAAATCTGAGCCCTTGGAAGAAATAAGGGCAGACTTAGATAGGATGGCAGTTGAAAGAAAAGAAGAAAGAAAGGGTTTGCGAGTTTAAATGCACCCAAGGAAAAGGGAAGAAAAATGTTAGGTATATTAGGCTGGGTAGGCAACTTTGATGTTGCAGAAGCAGGCTTATGAGTAATTTTGTCTTTCAAGAGTGATTCATCTTATTACTATCATAAGTACCATGACAACTATGTGGTGTCAGATCAAATGAAGCATGTCTAACTTCCCCTCACTCTTCTCCCTAAAATCAATTACTAACTTCCCCCAAGGATATTGAGATCTGCTCAATATTCCTAAAATTACTCCATTTCATGAAAAGATTTAAGTAAAATGACATTTCGCTTAAAACGCAAAGCCACATTTCTTGTGTAAAATCCTACTCCTTTTGACTCTCCCTATAGCCTAAGTTTTTACTCTACAACTTAGTGCTCATTGGCATATCATTTAAAAAAAAATCATATTAACATATTAACTGTATTAGATAATTCCCTATGGTTATTCCCCTTGCCCGTATTATATAAACATATAAAAACCCCAAAAAGTCTAATATCCCGCCCCGACTAACTATAGCATATATATTGGTTTAGAAAGGGAATTAATGGGTCATTCGGAACCATATAAATAACCCTCCTTGCGCAAATATTGAAAAATTAATTAATGTTTGGTTACTTAATAAAGTTTAAACCCTCGACAACCAATTAACACCGTTCCGATATGTGTTAGTAAATGTTTATTACCCGGCTCTCTGCGCCATAATCCGCCACCAAATCCGTCAACCGTCGATCGTCAGATCTAGGCTTTCCCATCCGACAACCCACAGTAATATCAGAACCCCTCCGATGCCCGAAGATTAGCATCCAGGGAATGAGCGGTATTGCCACCGTACAAAAAATACGTGGCGCCCGCTCGATGTGATTGTTGCCCCTCCTCCTATACCACCCTAGCCAACAAAGCGGTGCGGGATAATACCACTTACCGCTCGCTGACCCCCTCACTGACATCATCTGCCACGTCACCTCCGTACTCCACATCGCGACAAAATCCCACATCATGCTGACGTCATCAAAAAAAGCGCCAAAAACCCGCAAAGCCAATTTTTTGTCAAAAATCCGTGAAAGTGTCATTTTCATGCATTTCTATTGGTTGCTTTCATGAGACCAGTGCATGCAAATTATGATGAAGCTGCTACCAGAGCTCCAGTGTGCTACCCGATCAACATACTTTGGCATTCCACTCTGCAATTCGTCATCCAGACTTGCAAATTACTCCTGTGTGCATCCAAAAACACAGGTATTTACCCGTTTTACCTCCCGAACCAGTGTTTTAAAGTTTTCCACTGTAAGTTATACCCAAAGAGCTAAATTTCAGACTGAATTCCATCTATAGCTTTCATACAAGTACACCAACACTGCTCTTTCACCCATTTTTACCAAAAAACCTACAAATTTCATTTCTCTCCATAGATTTCACCCAGTGAGTTGAATTCAAATCGACTTTGGTCTGCAATTCCTGGAGAAAAACCCAAGAACTGTTGTTTCACCTATTTTTGCACAAAAACACAAATCCCAATTTGAAAATCACAGAAAATTGAGCAATGGAAGCCCCTGTGGCCCTCAATGTTGCTCCCCTCAATGCACCACACAAGGAGTTGGAGTGGTTGCCCCTAGCTGATAGAGATTTCCAAATTCAAGACTTAATCTGTGATAAAAACCACCTTCAAGCTTTCTGTGAGATTAGGAATAGTTACAGGAGCAATGCTGATGTCTATGGAATATGGGAATCCAATTTTCCAATATACTACCTCCCCTCTGCCAATATTTTCCCAGATATTATCCACTTGTGTTGTGCCAATTATGACCCCACTCAAAGAGAAGTTATGGCTCCATCTGGGACTGTCTTATTTTACATTACCCATGAATCCATAAATGAAATGTTGCACTTCAAACCCACTCAGCCTTTAGCTCCCCTGTCTATGGGATTCTTGCTTGAAGAGGGTCCTAAACTGCCCAGTTCAGAGACAACCAGAATAGCTCAATTATTTATGAAACCAAATCGCCAGCCCAAAGAGCCACCTCCCTATGTCCATGTCTATTTCAATGAGGCTAGGAAGTTCATTATTGATATGATCTCTTATATTCTGGGATTTAAGACAAGTGAGCATGTTGATGAGACCACATTAGTCTTGTTATCCATTTTTACTCCAAGCCAGCCTCCTGCTGTCAAATATGATTATGCCACCTTCATAGCCAATAAGATACATGAGCAATTCATGAGTCTAGACAGAGAAGGAGTCTTCAAGTATACCTCTTTCATATATCATCTGCTTTTATACTATCAAGTAGACAATTTAAAGTTTCTTATCAGAAAATTGGATTCCAAAGGAAAAAGAAGGTCTGTGATATTTTGGACCTCAGTTTTCCACCATGTTTCTGACTCTCCTTATACTTACTATGAATTCATTGACCTGTTCATATATCTGGTCTCCTCTCTATTAATGAAAACTCCTCCTCCTAGACTTTCTGTTGAGATGCAGAAGATTTTACAGCTGTCCAAAAACTACATAATAGGTGACTGGTACCTCTACCAGAATCACACTGAAATTAGAATATATGGCTGTGATCTGTGTCCTTACAAGCTGCCTAAATATGTGCCTATGAGACTGTTTGCTCTAGAGTATTTCAGACAACTTACCAATGCGGATTTAACTCACTTTCATAGCACAAAGAAAAAGGCCCAACTGAAAATAAAAGATCAGTTAGGCCCTTTTATCATTAACAAGAAGGAAGCCTAGGCAGATGCTGATAAAATATTGAGAGAGGATCTCAAATTAAAGAAGAGCTTTTGGTGGGTATCCTATGACCCAAATGATTTCATAAATGATAGGAGAGCGAAATACAGGCTATCAGCCTATAGACATTCTAGGCTCCTTGAAATCGAGCAATTTGCCAATTAGGATGAGTGGGTAGAGGGTACATTGATAGAAGAAATTATTGAGGAAGAAAAAATGGAAAAAGCTATGAAAGAGCTTGAAAAATTGCTTGACCTGGACTCTTTTGGATAGGTATCTTTCAAGCTGCCTCAGCACACAGGAGGTGATACATCCTTTGCCGGGACTTCACAGCAGCCAACACAAAAAGCCAACACAGGGTCAGGAAAGGGCAAGGAGGTAATAGACACAAAGCAGGAAACAATGACAGACCAACCAGTTGTTGGATACCTATACCAATAGGTTTCATATTTCATGATTGATATCAAAAGTCCAAATATGCTAAGCTTTGACAAATGCAAAGATCTCATATTTCCCTAAGAAGGCAATGTCTGTATCAGTTTTGATAAGAATTCAATTTTTGATGGGTGGTCCAACAGTCCAATCTGGATCATGCCATGTTTTCAATTTCCATGTTGTAGTATAGAGAATGATATCTGTCCAAACTGTTTAATCTTGGCAGATCAAGTAGCTAGGTAGAGAAACAAAGGTTCCCAACTGTTTAATCTGGGGCCTTGGAAGAAATAAGGGTTGTGTTAGATAGGAGATGCAAGCAAAAGCCAATGAAAAGAAAAGGCATTCCAAGGGTTTGCAAGTCCAAGTGCACCCTCCAAGAAGGAACAAAAAATGCTAGGAAATCTAGTTGGGTAGGTAGCTGGGGTTGCAGAAAAGTTGTCTCTTCCAAGACCAAGCTTGCTGAAACATCTACAAGAAAGGCAACATACTGGTGCAGGACTAATTCCCCTGTTTTCATATGTATATTACTCATAACTAACACCCTTTCCCAAGATACACAAAGCATAGAGATTTACATATTTGAAGAATTCTCATGGCTTTAAGAAGCCACATTTCTTGTGCAAAAATCTTTTCATTTTGATCTACTCCTTATTTCAAGTTGTTTTTCAAAGAAAACTTGGTTGATCTAGCTCCTACTCATGTGTTTCTCCATGCTAACAGCTAACTCTACTATTCTAGCTCCCTATACCCCCCTATCCCTATTATTATAAACACCATGGTGTATAAACCCCACAATGCATAAATATCCCCTCCCTGGCACTATAGCCATAGTATTCTACCCCTGGGGCTTGAATTGACACCTGGTCAAGGTCAAGAACCCATGACTCGCCTTTTGCTCCACCTCAGACCAGTTTCCCTACCCAAAATGCCATTGTGCCTTGAAAAACCTTGAAAAACTTGAAAAAACATTGAAAAACCCATAAAATTACCCCAAGGGGTTGAAAACCTTACAAAAACACCCTTCCCCGCTTTATCCTAAGGTCGGGGCTCATTCACATCTTTATTTTCCATAAACCTGTTAAAACCCTTTTGTCCAAAGTTTCCGCCTTCGGAAATAATAACACCCGAAACTTTATAAAAAACCTTGGAAAAGCTTTTATTTTTGTGATTAGCGGGCAGCAATAATTTAAGGAGAAAAACCATTGAAAATCCACCAAAGGAGTATTTATCGCCCGGAGGGCCCCGCCGTCCACATCTGCAGAGGAAATTATTTCTTTATTGCCCGCCTGCTCGTGCATATTCTCCGTGCAGGTTGCCCATCCGACTGCCGTCCGATCGCACCTGATCCAGATCCACGGCTGAGGTTGATTTCGGGTCATCCCGACGTCCGCACGTTAAATAAAGCCGCTGCTACCGACCGCGCAAGTCAGGCGCCCGACGACCGTCCGATCGCCCGCCTCCAGATCTACGGCTATTATGAATATCGGAAGGCCTTACGTGTCTGACAGATACCTTCCGATATCTGTCAGACTCTTACGTCAGGCCAGCATCAGCACAGGGGCACGCGTCATCATTTGATTGCATCGGAGCGTCGCCTGACAATCCGTTCAACGTACAGGACCCCTTCCGATATGGCAACACCTGTCCCGTCCACATAAGCGCCCCGCTGCCGTGCACGTCATTGCCACATCTGCTCGCCTCACCTCTCATATCGCGACATCTGTCCGCCACCTCATCGCCCCCGTAGACCTACCGCTGACCGCCACGTCACCCGATGACGTCATGATGACGTCATCCAACCCAGGCCCCCTTGATGACGTCATGCTGACGTCATCCACAAAGCGCGCCAAAAGGGGCTAAAAGCCATATTTTTGCGAATTTTTCCAACTTTTCGTAATTTTCTGAAAATTACTGTGTAAGCCTGCTGCATGCAAGTTTACGACGCCGAGCCACCAGCTAACCTGCAATCATTCTCGACGCACTCGTCGCGCTAAAACCAGCTGCATTCTCCAGTACAGATCTCTGTTACCAGGTATTTCGACCTCCTCCTCCTGTGAACTGGTTTTTCGTGAATTTGCTGTAAAAATCGCCATTAAAAACCGTTGAATTTGAAATTTCCACTAGCAAACCAATTACACTCTGCTCAATTAACCATTCAGAACCAAAATTCAACAGCGGGAACCTCTGAGAATTGCGTTTTCTGCTGAGAAACCTACCCTGAGTCGCGCAACCGCGGTCTCCTGCTTAAAATTCTGAAACTGATAAAGGAGGCCCTCCCTCTATTCAAAACCCTTCCAAAGGGCCCAGCATTGTCATTCCGACAGTTCACCACCTCTGTCAAACTCAGTCCCCATCAGAATTTCACTGTTTCAGAGCGGAAATATATATATAAAACATGGAGACCCCTGAAATACTCAATATCACCCCTTTAAACGCTCCTCAGAGAGAGCAGGACTGGCAGGAGCTGGCATATCTGGATTATCAGATCTCAGAAGACTCCAGAGCAGGACTCACCCCTCATCTACAATTATTAAAAGAATTCAGG
>APFE031754427.1:0-67156 GCA_000404065.3 Pinus taeda
AACCGGGGGGTTAGAGGGGGGGCGGAGCCCCCCCTTCGCCGCGCCGATTGCGCAGCGGGGGGGTCACAGGGGGGGCGGTAGCCCCCCTTGTCCGGGGGGTTTGAGGGGGCCGGGTAGCCCCCCTGTACGGGGTTCGGGGCAGCGCCCTGAGAAAAAAAAAAATTTGGACCCTATATTAGGTTGGGCGAACCTACCTATGGTTTTTGATCCACAGTTTTGGACTCAATGGTTTTCGGTCCATGGTATTGGATGCTTTGGCATGTATAAATATGTATTGTAACATTGAAAGGAATATAATGAAAAATCAAGCTGGTAGTCTCGGTCTTGAGATTCAGTGGAAAATCTCTGTGTATATGTGTTTTATGTGTTATGCTCTCGCATTTTTATTTTTCCTGTGATTTAGAATTCGTATGCAGGTAATTTCTGTACGGGGTTAAAACCTACACTACTGGGGATAGCTGGGTAGACAATTTCCAGGGTCATAACCTGTTCATATTATATCTATTTGACGCGCATGATACCTCGTTGTAAATATCTCTTTGAGGACTAAAACTCAAAATGCGATTTCAATGAAATCATCTAGATTTATTTTGCCCAAAAAACATCATTTAGAGCCTCCAAATGGCTTTGTAGGTTTAGGACCTGAAAAATTGCCAAAAATAGTAAACTATGCTACAATTAAGGAAAATGAAAAATTGAAAGAAAGAATAGTGGGGATCCACGTGGAATAGGAGGGTGGCCACCAATATCCACCTGGATCATCCATTGACGAAATGCGTGCAAAATGGAATGCATTTATTTTTCATAAGTGGGATACTTTCGGACTATGTCTGAAATTATATCACTTTGGTAAGCCACTGGATGCCCCTGTTGAGTAAGAATTGCACCAATAGCATAGTTGGAGGGGTATGACTCAATCTTCAATGGTTACAGTAGGTTTGGTAATGTGAGCACTAGTGTAGAGCATAGGCAATGCTTCTACTCAAAAAACACCTTCTATTGGGTTTCAGACCAAAAAAACTTTTCTTTCACTTTGCCCTTGGTGACTTGACTTAAATGCCATGTGATATGAGAGAACCCCAACACGAACCTGCAGTAGAAATTGATAAGACCTAGAAAGGTGCGAAGCTCTATTAGAGTGGTTAAGGTTGGCCAATCCCGAATGACTTGTATCTTGGTTGGGTCCACATGCACACCCTAATCATTAATGATGTACCCCATATATTGATCCTAGGTCATGCCAAAAGTGCATTTCTCCAAACTGGCACACAACTTGTGTTGTCGCAAGGTTTGAAGGACCTATCAAATATGGCATAGGTGCTCTCCCAGCTTTGTTTGAAGATAAATATTTCATCTAAATACACCACCATGAATGCATTGGTGAAGGGTCACAAGATGTTGTCCATCAATCTCATGAAGGTTGTGGGGCCATTTGTCAACTCGAAAGGCATGACCAACCCTCCAAAAAGGCCCTCCTTGAATTTGAAGGAAGTCTTCCACACATCAGAGGGTTCGATAGGCACCTGTGTTAACTAGACTTCAAGCCAATCTTGTTGAAATATTTGGCCCTCTTGACCTAATCCAGAAGGTCATAAATCCATGGGATTGGGTACCTATTCCAAACAATGATCTTGTTCAACACCCAATATTCAATACAAAACCTCCAAGTCCCATCCTTCTTCTATACCAATACAATCGGGCTCCCACACGGTGATGTGCCCAGCTTGATGTGCCCTCTTTGCAACAACTTCTGAATCTACCTCTTGAGCTCAACATTCTCCAGAACAGACCATTGATAGAACGATCTATTGGGTAGCGGCACGCTCGAGATCAAAACGATGGACTGTTTGACCTGACACTATAGAGGTACCTCTGTAGGTGAGGAAAAAATGTCACTATAATCCTCCATGACCTTGTCCATCTGTTACTGCTGTGTGGAGGATCCCTTTCTCAAAGTTGTGGCTACAACCTTCTTCTTTCCCCAGGGTGAGTCAGAGGAAACAGAAAAATGCCTGGTCTAGGAAATGATCTTACTGCATTGCTTTGTAGTGATCAAAGAGATGGCAATAGACAGAGCTACCTCCGGTATCATGTACAACTTATTGCACAAACAAATGTCTAGACTCATATACATCATGTCGCTTCCACAAGTATGGTTATCCTAATAATACATCACAAACTTCAAGAGGGGAAACATCACATAGTACCTCATCTCTGAAGGGCTTGATGTAGTAGGGAAGGTGGCACTGATGGCTGATGCGAAGATATCTTCCTTGATGAATCCACCCAATGGTGTGTGAATGTGGGTGTTTTGTCATCAGTAGGCCCAACCACTTCATGACCTTTGCTGAAATGAGGTTCTTTTGGCTCCCGCTGTCGATAATGAATTGTAGCGAAAAACCTTGAGTGAAAGAGGCATTCCCCCTCCTCTAGATACTCATGCTCATTCTTCCGGATCTTGGCGGTGGCGATGGTGGCACTTGGCTTTGCATCAATGATTTTCTTCCCATTGTCATTCCCCTTTCCGGGTTCTGACTCAGATTTAGAACATGTGTTTTATTTGGAAGCCTTCTTCTCTGCTCCCAGTGACTGCTTGGCCCAACACTCACATGTGTTTTGAGTGGAGATCTTATGGAAATCACACCATTTTCCCATGTTCGTCTTTACCTTCGTGGTATTTTTATTTTCTCGCAATTTTGGTGGCTTGTCCTAGGTCACCCTACCTTGGCTTTGTGTTTTGATCTATGGTTTAGGGGTGCTTTTTCCTTGCTTCGGATTTGCAAATATAAAATGTCGCTTCTTTTGCTTAAATTTCTACTCAATATTGATAGTGTATCGATATGCTGTGCTGAGCGAGGAGATCTCCAGGAAATCCATGTCATCCTCGATGTACTTTTTTAGACAGCCACGGTACTTGAGTACTAAATGCTGCTCAAAATCCTCGATACTTCGTGTGGAGGGTATGGAAAACATTTATTGACTCCGACACATCTTGGTCCCTTCCCTACCATAGCATGGTCCACTTTATGCATTTATCTTCATAGCCCTTAGCACGGTAATATTGTTCCTTGATGGTGTCTCGAAAAGAATCCCAAGTGAGTATTACTAAAAATAGTGAGGATTTTGTCTCGTCCTTATGTTCATAGTAGGCTTCCCAACAGTCCTTGATGTGTGGGGTGGATCTGAGAAGTTAAAAGGTAATCTTTTCCCAAATAGAAAATTCATGAACTAAAAAAATATCCTTCCAACAAATTCAACCATTTATCTATGGCATCTACATCTATCTGACCCTCAAATATGGGAATATCGAAGTTAACTTGTACCTTAAAAGGAGGGGTGCCTCTAGAGTGGCTGCAAGATGAAGATGCGTCATTTGTGGGTAGTCGTCAAAGGATCGGAGAAAAGTTATCCAGCATCGCATTCCTCTGTCACTTGATTGTTTCCCCAAGTAATATTGTGGAAGGATCCCCTACCCCTTCGTCTTTGTTTTCTTCCACCATGGGAGGTCATCAAGGTTTATAAGGCTGGTCTTGCAAATGTTCAACCAGTTCGAGCCCTAACTCCTTATACGCTGACCTTATTGGGGACATGCAAAGAAAAAGAGAGAAAGAGCGAACCGCTCTGATACCACTGATCTAAACTTAAACAAGATGTAGCAAATTACACATATAACCATAAATACAGAAATGCAGCAGAAATAACACTTCATTTAATTAATATTAAAATACTGAAATATGCTTACAAACAAAATGGAAATAAACTAGCTCGGGCAATGGTAGCTTATCTCTGAGAAGGGATGTGGCAGCTACATGCTTCTAAACTTTTTTATAGTGAGGCTCAAAGACCTAATTATTATTGAGAAACAATGGAAAACCCTAAACATCCAAAAACCTATCCCTAAGAGATGAAGCGCCAAAACTGTGGGCCCCATTTTAAATTGGCACATCAACTTCCCAAGGTTGTAACTTTGGCATACGGTCCCTGTTTGGCTATCATAAAACCTTGTTTCAAAGAGCTCAAAGAGGAGGCTGAAAGTAGATTGGCAAGTTGGGTTAGGACAAATTTAGTGTCTCCGTTTCCCTAAAAACGTTGTTTAGGGCCTCAAAATGGCTCCGGAAGTTCAAGATCCGAAAAATGCCAAAAATAGTAAATTTTGCTACAATTAAGGAAACCGAAAAATTGAAAGAGACAGTATTGGGAGTCTAAGTGGAATAGGCAAGTGGCCACCAATATCCACTTGGATTAGGATTAGAACACTTCCTATTGTTCTGCAGATTCCTACATTGGCTAGGAATCTATATTTTGTAAGCAAAATAGATATTGTAAGTGTAAAAAGAGTGTTGGAGAATGATACCTGCAAAATCGTTAAAGGAGAACTAGTATTAAAGAAGGGAGTTCAGATTGGAACTATATACAAGTTACTGGGAAATATTGTTATTGATGAGTGCAACAACTATGTGGTTCCTAAAAGTGGAGCATAACATCTTGTAGTCTTTGGCGCAAATATTATGTTGTGGCATCAAAGAATGGGACATATTGGAGGGAAGGTCCTTTGAGTAATACATGGTAATGGTTTTAGGTTCCTATACTAATAGGAGCCATAATTTTTGAATGGCTTAGATTAAACCTGTATATGTACATACGTTTGTTTTCTGCAAATGTTTTCCATATTCAAATTATTAAAAAATGTAAAGAGGGTATGTCCTAAAAGAAAAATCAAAGGAAAAAAAGAATAAAAAATGTCAAAAAATATGAAAATATGAACCCCAAGAAAAGAAAAGACCATGAAAGTATGCAAGTCAAAATGCCACTACTATTTACTTTTTGATGCAAAATAATTAATTGTGTGTAGGTTGTTATCCTTGCCACAATCCATGAATAGTCAAAATGTTTAAACTTGACTATTTCATGTTTTCAATTTCATGCTTATAGACAAAGAATAAAATCTAACCAAACTCCTTAATCTTGTCAGATAATTAGATTAGGTAGAGTAATTAAAATGAGCTCAACTATTTAATCTGAGCCCTTGGATGTAATAAGGCTAGATTTCGATAGATTTCTATTGTAAAATAAAAGAAAAGTTTTGATAAAGGATTGGCAAACTTAAGTGCACCCTAATAAAGGGAAGTAAAAATGGTAGGATGATTAGGTGGGTAAGTAGAAGAAAAGTTACAGAATTATGATTATTGTTAGATAAAAAGCATATTATTCACCTTCATCATCAAAGTTCTAGGTATAGATGAAAATTGAGCATGTACCGAATTTCACGAAGTTAAATTAATTAACCTCCCTCACTCATTATATTTTTTCACTTAACTAATTTCCAGGAAAAGTCTTAAGTACCTAAAATCTTAAGTCAAAGGGGCTCAGAGCATTTCTTTGACTTCTGGAGGGACCGAACCCTCGGCCCAATGACTTTCAGATCCTAAATTACTGAAATTCCCCTCATAAACATTTTTCCCCTTCAATTTACTCATATTCCCCAACAAATCCCTTTTCCTAAAGAAAAACATCATTTTCCTAAGGAAGAGTCATTTTCCCCCTAATAAACCCCTTTCTCCAAGGGTAAAACCTTAGAAAAGTGATCAGCCCCCATGGGAAAACCCCTTATCTTCACAAAATCCAAAAGAACACTCGAGGCCTAAGTATAATGTGTTATGTCAAATAACAAACAAATAAAAAAAATACGCTATACTTAGCACTTTATTCATTCCACGCCAGCGTCATACTAATTTTTAACTTTATATATATTAAATCCAAAAAAGAAATAAAACCTTCCCATATAGTTATATAATAAAAACCCCTATATTAATATCCTGTCCCAAAAAGTTTGAAATATAAACTTTATAAAAACCCTATCCTGATAAAAGAGATTAATCAACCGATCTGTGGCTAATTAATAATCAAAATCATCCAATGAAATCACCCTTGACACCCTTAATCCGCTATAAACCCTTGATTAATTTAATCCCGCACTATTAATCCTTCGTCTGGTCCCTCCATTTACCTTCATTCAAACCTTTCACCCTGACCACCATTCGATTGGCCCCCTTTAATCCAACAGCTATCGATCATATCGGGCAGCCTCCGTATCTTGACCTTTACCAGCCTGATATGGGTGGTTTCACTTTGGGCCCCAGTGCTACGTGTTGCCTGATAAATGGCATCGGGTGACCTCCCCTCAAAACCACCCCAGCCCAAAAGTGTTGCGATCAAAACCCGCTTACCGCCTCTTACTAAATGACAAATCTGTCACATCATCCTGCTAAAATCCAAACATACCTTTCCCCATGTACCCGCCAAATTGGTTGACTTTATAAATAAATAAAAAAAATTCATCGTTTTTTGTTTTATCATGGAAAAGTGCTTAGACCTCCATGCAAACAATAGACTACGTGAAAATGCCAACCCACATCCAATCGCCAACCTGCAGAAGCTGTTGAACTTCCAGTCCACTCTTCACTGACGTACACCTCCTGCAAACCATGCACAGTCGCCCATCAACCAGTTGAGACCCAAAACTAGGTATTTACCCAAAAATCACTAAGAAACCTTGTCTCATTCCTAAAAAATCTTACTCAATTGCTTGAATTATTAATAAATTAAGTGGAAAAATTGCCCAGCAACTCCAAACCACTCTGAATTGAACCAATTTTCCCCCAATTTAACTAAAAACATTTTTCCCCATTATTATATCCACAAGAACCAAAGATGGCTACCCTAGTTGCAATGAATGTCCAACCAATTACCACTCCCCACCCAAACTTAGACCATCTCCCTTTGGCATACAAAGGCTTCCAAATCAAGGACACCTTTGACCATGAATCCCCACTGAAGTTATGCTACAGGTACAGGGACCAGTACATAAACCATGCAAACAAAATAGGTCTTTGGGAATCAAATTTTCCCAAGTACCAATTCCCTAGAGTTCATATCTTCCCTGAAATTGTCCACTATTGCCATATGAACTACAGTCCCAACCAAATAGCAGTGATGACTCTTGACCATACTGTATTATTCGCCATCACTACTAAATCCATTAATGAAATGTTACAGTTACAACCAAGGCAAAACCTGACACCCATTTCTATTGGAGACCTACTTGAAAGATTCCCTAGGATCACCTCCATCAAACTTGCTCAATTATTCTAGACCTTCAATATGGAAGAGAAATACATTCCAACAGAACCTCCCCCACACATGTGGACCATATTCTCTGAACTTGTCCGAGACATTATATCAATGATATCTAGTGTTTTAGGCTATACTATCAGTGAGTATGTTGATGAGATTATTATGCTTTCATGTCCATTTACACTCCTGGACAACCCCCCGCCATCATGTTTGATTATGCCAAATTCATTGTAGATAAAATGCATGATCAATTCATGATAATGGAAAATGAAAGAGTATTCAAGTACTCATCAGTTTTAAATCATATTTTCCTATACTATCAAGCTGATAAATTCCCATTCACACTTCAAAAGCTTGATACCAGAGGCAACACTAGATTAGTAGTCTTCTAGACCCCATTAATCCACCAATATGACTCTCCATATACTTATACATATTTCATAGATCGTTTTGTGCACCCAGTGGCAACCATGTTGCTAGGAAGTCCTCCCCCCAGGATCAGTGAAGATATCAGGAGGGTCCTATATTTATCTAAACAATACAAAGTGGGAGATTGGTATTTATACCAAAATCACACTTAAATCATGATATATTACTATGAGTTAGCACTCTACAAACTACCAAGATACCTCTCCACGAGATTGTTTGCTCTGGAGAACTACATGCAAATAATTAATTTAGATGAGGTACATTTTGTAAAGGCCAAGAAGAAAGCTCAACTCAGAATAAAAGATCAGCTTGGCCCCTTTATATGCAATAGTAGAGAAGCTGGAAGAGAAGAAAAATAAATCCTTCAAAGGCTCAAACTAAAACAAAACTTCATATGGACGTATGACCCCTTTGACTTCATCTACAATAGAAGGCAGAAAAACAAATTGTCTCCCTATATCCACCATAGAATTCTTGAGATAGAACAATATGAAAATCAACTAGAATGGGTGGAGAACACTTTAGTAGACAGAGATAGCATAGAATTTGTCGTCGATAATGTGTTGATTGTTCTAGAAAGGAGACTTGATGAAGATTCCTTTGTACATGTACTAGGAGAATCCCAATACCAAAGGGAATCACAAGAACACAATGATGAACAAGCAAAAGAAAGACCTCTAGAGCAAGAAGAGTCAAAGCAGCCAGACATATCAGAAGAACTTACTCAAGCAAGACAAGTAGAACCAATTATGAGTACTCCTCGTATTATACAAACTCCTCTAAATGAGGAGAAGAATCCCAAAAGAGACAGGGAGGATATCACTCTTTCTGGCAAACCTATTTCACATACATATGTCAAGAGGCAAAGGTTGAATCCTTTTTTAGAACAAGATTTCACAAAGGAAATAGTTGGAACCATAGGTTTGGAAAGGGCAGAGAGCAGGCAGGCCACTCCCTCTGGAGGAACACAAGAACCTTCCACTACACAGGCTCAAATACTGGAAAGACAATAGAGTGTGGAAGTATCCTCATATAGCGTTCCAGCTGACAAGGACCAGGACATTAGAGAGAAATACAAAGGGATAAAGGACAGAAATGAAAGCTTGAAGGCTTAGAGCTATGCACAATACCTTAAAATTTCTCCCACCAATCAAACAAGGCTAATGTCAGCCTTTGATTTTAAAGAAGGTAGGATGAAAATAACTTTCATGAAGCCTACCACGCAGCAACCCAGGTCTATAGCAAATTACGTGAAGATAGATTTTGAGGTGCTGGTGAAGGATATACATCCTATTGACCAGATAGAATTGCATAAACATACCAGAGAAATGGTCTATTCCACATTGACCAGCAAGGCCACTGCAACACATTGACTACAAAATTTGCTGAATAATATATCAGTGCAATTCCAACTAGAGAAGGCCTCTTCATAGGCCAAGGATACTAGGATAAAATCCTTAGAGGACTTAATCATAGAATTGGGGCATGATGCCAAGGATGTCTGCAGAAAGGCTAATCAAAAAGAAAAATGATGACATATCTGCCTTGAAAAAGCAACTCAAAATCCCTCATCTGCATCATCCACAAACAGTTGAAGTACTAGAAACCTAGAAGGAATAGGAGGAGCTTATAGACTTAGTCCTTAAGCTAAATGATCCATTAAAGGAAACAAAGAAAAGTCTAGACAACTTAATTCATTCTAAGCAGAGTGAGTTGACCACCACCCCATAGACTGTCATTCCTATAGTCTCTAAAACAGTGCCCTCTACATTGGCTGCTTCCTTAGCACCAACAGTTCCACCAGCTACAACCATGCCAGTCACAAGTACATCTACAAGTGCAGGTACATCTACAGAGAAGATATTAGAATTAGTGAAAGCCATGGAAGAAATGAATATCCAGGCTATAGAGCTTAAAAGGCTTAAAGAAAAAGTGTTGAGCTTGGAAACTGACTGCAAGCTTGCACAGATATAGTAGAAAGAAGAAGCCTAGAAGAATCAAAGAATGGGTAAAAGGATAAAATTCCTTGAAAGAGACTTGACCTTACAACAGCCACTAGGACAAATAAAGGATATGCTCTGGTCCAACATCATTGACTCTGTCAATGATGTTTGGCCATCAATTCAAGTAATTTGTGAGCAAACTCAACTAGTGAAAGTGGCCATCGAAGAAATTCAAATGACTAGAGGAGATTTGGGAGACAAACCTGAGGAGGCCAATCAAGTAATAAAACTCTTGAACAGAAAGAACAGGTATCAACTGGATGAACTGGGCATAGAAGATAGGACAAGGACCATCATAGAAATCAAGAAGGTTCTTACTAAAAGGAACCTTATGCTCAATCTTGAGAAGAAATTCCAAGGCTAGCTAGCTGATATTGATAGGTTCATGACAAAGTTTGGAATTTTGAGGGAAAAAGGCCTCCCAAGTCCTATGGTTATCGATGACAAGCTTATGACCCAAGAGGACTACATTGAAATACCAAGTTGGCCAACGACCAAGCTAGCACTTCAAGGGTTAAAGCTCTGCCCACAAGAAAAGTATTGTATGACAGTTCGGAAAATCTGTTCTTCTTGGAGCATGAGGTAAAGCACCTATTTGTCAACAAGCCAAATAGTTCCAAGCACACCGAAGCTGATGAGACATATAGAAAGATGTTGAAGATAAAATTACATGAAGATGAATGGTGGGTAAAATTAATAGATTTACTATAAAATTACTACAGTAAATCTGATGGTAGCAGGATAAATCAGGTGAAACAGTGTCAAAGTGTAGTAGGTAAAGAGTATCAGTAGTTTAAAGACATAAAGTTATTCTAGAAGACAGATATCAATCAACTGAAAGAGCCAAATTTGAACCACAATAACCAACACAATATTAATAAAACGGACAACAAAAAGGGAGTTTTCCATTTGTCTCTATCTTCATGCTTAAAGATATTTTTGATTTCCTAAATAGTTCTCAAACTATTGTAAGATATTTTGTAACATTATTTGTATAACTACTTCATATTTAAAAGTAGTTAGGGTGGATTCAAAGGCATTTCTATAGACATTTCATATCAAGTTAAGAAGCTATTGTAAACAAGATTCAATTGGCTTGTTGGATCATGGAATAAAGTTAAAGACATTTCACAAGATTCTTATGCATAGAGGGAATCAAATAAGCATTATCTCTTCATGTTTATTACAGTTTTCTCTTCATGTTTATAAATATTCACATGTGCCTCTATGAAGTTTGAATGGTAAACAAGGAATGATATTTCAAAATTATCTTTAATGCTCTCTCTCTCGATTATTTAATTTCTCATTATTTTCTGCTAAACTATCTTAGTCTGGGAATTCTTAATTTCTCCCTTACTTTCGTAGTCCTCCCCCCTTAGGCCCATAGTAAAGGATTCTTAGTTGCCATTTACTATTGATCTCCTTCTATTCTTCATCTTGATCCTGCTTTAAGGATTCTTCATTGCTCTTTCACCTTAGTTAGGACTACCTCATCCATTTGAACCTACAAATTTGCCTTTTACTGTGCTAGCTTGCCTTGTGAACTCCTCCTTTAGTAATTGATCTGATCCAGTCAAGCCACTCTTTGATTGTTTCCATCGCCCAATGGCTTGAAGGCCTACTCTGTCCATCTGTTCCCGGAATTCCACCACCCAGTAAAAATGAAAACCTCATGAGCACTAAGAACTAGCTTAAAATCCCACCCAAAACAAAGTTAAATTATAAATAGAGAGCCCTACCTGGACTTAGGTTGGCTAGAACCTGAGTTTAAAAGATTAGGTTTGTGGTTACCTCAGATTATTCCTTCTTTTTATAACTTCTATGGAAAACTTCTGAGTAATAAAAAATGGTATGGCCGAAGGTATGTCTAATGGCTCTTTGGATTTTAATTTATGTGGACATTGTGTATATTGGAAGCAAAATCAGGTGAGTTTGTCCTCTAATGCTAAGAGGTCAGAAGGGATATTATAGCTTGTGCATAGTGATGTGTTTAGACCTATGGCATTTAATCATTGGGTAAATATGTGTATTATGTGTTGTTTACGGATGTATTCTTTAGGAATATATGGATATTTTGACTTAGTTTCCAGAGAATCCATTCAAAGATGTCCTGATGATGGATCCTAGTTGGGATTTGAAATGTTGGCGGAAAATGGTTCTTACTGTGGATTCTCCAAAAACTAAGTCATAATATATAAACCACAGAGGTCTCAAATCCAATATATGGATATATTTAATCAAGAAGAAATATGAAGTCTTTGATAAGTTTCAAGAATTTAAGGCCCTCATGGAAAATCAAACCAAGAAGAGGATCAATGTGTTGAGGACAGATAAATGTGGAGAGTCCTACAAGAAGGAATTTGAAGAGTCCTATAATAAATGTGATATAACATGGAAAAATAATACTCCATACATATCTCAAAAGAATGGGGCTGTAGACAGAATGAATAGGATCTTGATGGAAAATTCAAGGTGCATGCTTAGTGATGTCAGGTTAGGACAAGAATTCTAGGCAAAGGAAGTCGATACTGCATGTTACCTGTTTAACGGATCACCTTCATGAGTCTTAGAGGATAATACTCCACATGAGGTATGGACTGGTAAGAAAAATCTCTCTCACATATGAGGGTATTTGGTTGAGGTGCATATGTACATGTTCCACAGGAGAAAAGAACCAAGTTGGATAATAAATTTGAAAGGCGCATCTTTATTGGGTATAAGGATGGTTTAAAAGGTTACAAGATTTAGAGCCCATAAACATGAAGGTTGTGTACATTCAAGATGTGGTGTTTAGAAAGGTTAAATATGTCATTAAATATGAATTCCTACCAATGGAAAAGGAACCATAGAAGATAGAGCTTGTACTGAAGGATGAAGAATCAGACTATATAGAAGAAGATGAATCAGAAGAGAAATAACTACACACTCCAATTTTAAGGAGATTAGTTCAAGAGAGAAGGAACTTAGATAGGTATAGTATGTTTTCTTTCTTTTCAAATTTTTCTTTATCTATCACCAATGATAATCCCAGAACTGTCCAGGAGATAGTTCATTCAAAGGATGACAAACTCTAGAAGAAGGTCATGGTTGAAGAAATGAAAACTTACAACAAAATTGAGGCTTGGGATTTGGTGGATTTGTTGGCTGGAAGGAAACCCATTGGAAGAAAATGGGTGTTTAAGAAGAAGATGAATGCAAAAGGAAAAATGGAGAAATACAAAGCTTGGTTATTAGAAAAGTTAACTCCTGGGTTTCAGGAATTGATTTTGCTGATATTTTTTCTCGTGGTTCCAAAATAGATTCTATTAGATTACTTTAATCTATTGTTGTTGATTTTTATTTTGAGATAGAACAAATGAATGTGAAGAAAATGTTTCTTCAATGGAATCTTGAAGAAGAAATCTACATGAAGAAACAAAAAGGCTTTGTGGTGAAGGGTAAGAAAGAATTGGTATCTAGGTTAAAAAAGTATATGTATGAGCTAAAGTAGTCACCATGGATGTGGTATCGAAAATTTGATACATATATATAGGGAATTGGCTTCACAAGAAGAAAAGTAGATCACTTTGTTTATTCTAAATTAATTTGTGACCATGTTATTTATTTGGTCTTGTATGTGGATGATATGTTGTTGATTAAACATGTCAGAGAAATTATCCAGGATGTGGAGACCAAATTGTCCTGTAAATCCGACATGAAGTATCTTGGTGCCACAAACTATATTTTGGGCATGGAAATAAAATGAGATCAAGAAAAGAGGAAGCTCTAGTTAAACCAAAGGAAGTATATTGAGACAACATTGTATAGTTTTAATATTAAGGATAACAAATAGGAGAAGGTTCCTATTCCCGTAGGAGTAAAGTTATCTATCGAACAATGTCCCAAGACACAAGAAGAGGAAGAGGACATGTCTTGTATTCCATATGTGAGTGTAGCTTGTAGAATGATGTATCCATTGGTCTGTACGAGACTAGACATTGCACATGTAATAGTAGTATTGAGTAGTTTTATGTCAAAACTAAGGAAGGAGCATGTAACATCCCAGGGTTGATTTTCCATGTAAATAAAATAATATCAAGGTTATGGGACACATATTCCAAGCTGAATGGTAGGAAAACATTATAGTGGACATCACTTTTGGTTTCTTAATGGTGAAGGAAATTGGAAAAGGAAATGAGGCAATAAATAACATCTAATGAAGGAAACAAAAGAAAATAGGAGAAAAGGAAGGTGAAGAGACACAAATATTCGTGCAAGGGAAATTAGAGATAAAATGAACAAAAATGAAAGAAAAAACAGGAAAAAGGAAAGAAAGAGGCTAGAATTCAATGATGAATAGGAATCAAAGAAATAATTCACATATTTTTGTCAGTTTTGGCTTTGAATCAATTTTAGATAGAGAGAGAGCTCCTAGAGGAGTAATCAAGTAAGCAAAGGAAAGCAAGGGAGTGCAATGAGAAAATTGGATCAGCATCTACAATAGGAAGATCTTGTAGGTAACAAGTTGCATGTGTAATTTCCTAGTTAGGATGTGAATGCATAGTACATCAATTTGATTATTTGGTTCATTTTTTGTCATTAGCATGGGTTTTTCCTGGATTGATAGTGGTTTTAGCCTCGCCTTGCCATTTCTTCGATAACCATGGTGTTATGGGATTAATTACTGGTTGAGGTTTGGATTTCCATAATATTTTGGATCTGGTCAAGGTGGTCTCAAGAAAATACGAAGGTTTGGGGGTGGAGATGGTCTTCTCTAGGAGTCCCGCGATAAGGGGGTGGAGACAAGAAAATTCCTCTAGGTATGGTGAGGGAATTCTGAGGCATCTAAGCTTGTTTTGGTTTTTTGACCTCGGGATCGATTTAGCTAAGATTACAGTAACTTGATGGTGCAGGTGGTTTAACCTATGGATTCCATATTTCGTAATGTCATTACATGAAACCCTACATTCATACTTGGAATATGGAATAGGGGTGTTTGGTTGAAAGAGAGATTTGGTTCAGTCCAATATATGGTTGAGTGGTACATGGAAGTGCCTGACTTAGTTGGATTTTCCATATGTTAATAAGAGCTATTTTTCTATTGTGATCAATGAGCATATGTACTAGTTATTATGTTGATCTTATGGTTGATGTGTCATGGCTTCTATTCTGGTTATATGTATGGTTATATGATGTGCTCTTACTATGGATCTTTTTCATGATTTGATAAGTTATTGAATGGTCGATGAATCAATGGGATAACAACTGTTTTTGAAACTACTTGAGAGAGCATTGGACCTTCATGATAGTTATGTGATTAAGTTAGTAAGTTTATGATTAGATATGCATTCGTGACCTATATATTACATGTTTATCATATTTTTGAAAAACTTCCTATGATGTATTAGGCATATTTTTGGAAATTTATAGCCCTTGTATTAAATGTTTAGAATTGTCATCATCTCAAACTTGGTTCTAGAAAGTTTTGGAAAGTTCTAGGAAGTGGTCAAGAGGCTAGCATGAAAAAGTGGCATAGGTCTCGACACCAGATGCACAAAAATGGGAGATCTTGGTCATAATCACATGAAGGCATGCTTATGGGTGCAGTTGGAGCCTCATAACCACATGCGCAATGTGTCATGGGTGTGGTTGTGGTTCCAAACTTGAGAAAAGAAGTTCCAGCTCAAGGATTGATCACCAGGGGTGGTTGTCAGACACATGAGTGATCTGTGGTCCTTGAGGAATGGAAGTATGTTTCTAGTTAGTAGGCCCCATTTCCACAACTGGAATTTTGAGGTTGAGTCATATCATAGTGACACTCAGCTCATGTTTACCCTAGAGAGATTGCAAAAGCAGGTAAACATGAGAGGAGGTCATTACAGGATGGTATTAGAGTGAGGTTTTAGCACGGGACCTTGGGGTAAATGTGATTGTTATGCATGAATATCATTAGTCTATGTGTTTACTATGCATGAAATGTTATGGTTATGGTTATGATATTCATGTATGAGCTAGTATGCTTGTGATATTGTACCATGCTAATATGGAATGGCCTGTACAGATGTGATAGCCTCACTCAAGAGACATTAAGGTATGATTTGGATTATGTATTTTATTTTTTTTATCAAACATGGAATACTTGCATGCAATAGAAGGCTAAAGATAAATAGCATAGCGGTGGACAATAGTTCACATGATTCCTTTTACAGGCCTGATGTGAATTCTATGGAATGGGAAAGGTAAGTTGGGTAGAAAGGAGAAGAGTATTCTCCTAATATAGTAGATACACTAAGAATTATTAGGGGTAGAGATTAGAAGTTATAAGGTAGATAATGATAGGTTGATTTAGGTACATGAAAGGATTGCTAGGGCTTAGGAAAAGAAAGTTGAAGTCAATGTAGTAATTCTGCATAGCCTTTCAAAGTTGCACAAGCATGGTAAATGGGGATCAACCACAGTGATAAACTAGAGGAGAAGAATAATGGGCCAAATGGTAGTAGGTCTTAGAGGAGATATAGGTTGGACATGGAGGATATAGTGAATAATGGTATATTCTTGGATACACTTAACAAGAGGACTGATACATATGGGATTTATTCTAATTCTTCTTCTAAGGGGCATCATCGCCATCACTACAAGCACCATAGGAGGAGTGACTACTTTACAACAGAATTCAAGAAAGTCAATCCTCCTACTTTTGATGGTGAGTTTAATAAATCATAAGATGTGGAACCATAGCTTCTTAGGATGAGGAAGTTCTTCAAATTGCATGTCTACTCAAAAAACATGAAAGCTAAGATAACCATCTTTAGCCTCAAAGGAAAAGTAGATATCTAGTGGGAAGAAATTAATAATGTAAAAAGTATTAGAGAAGAAAATATTACATGGGATGATTTTGAAAGAAACTTAAAAATAAAGTACCTATATGGGAGGTATTATGATAGAGAGGCTAAGGAATTCTATGAGCTCAGAATGGGCTCCATGACAAATGAAGACTGCATGACCAAATTTCTAGAGTTTTTGTGGTATGTGCCTTATTTCAAGGTTGAGAAAGTGAAGATTCAAAGGTTCATCAGTGGTTTTGCAGTAACATTCAAAGAATGGATTGAGTTTGATGAGCCTTGATCATTAAAGGAATATATTAAAAAGTTGAAGCATTTTTATGAGCAGTCAAAAGAAAGTATGAGTTCAAGCGTGACTGGAAAGGTAATGAGAAGACACAAAAAAATGGCCTAAGAAGTGAGGAAGATATCAAGATGCATGTGAGAAATAAAATGTGGCCCCTTATAAGAAGTTTAATGCAAATTAGAAAGGACCTAGGCCTCAACCTAGAGAGTAGCAAAATAAAGGTAACGATAGGGAATTGTTACAATGTTGGATTTGTGGAAAATACCATCGTAAGAAGGATTGTACATTATACCAAGGTGGAATGCCTCAGATCTATAGTGCTCAGGAGGTGTAGATAGTTGGGGATGTTGTTTAGAGAATTCCTTTCGATCTATGCAATTGTGGATCACATGCATGCAGATCATTGGGCATCCATTATTGAGATGGAAGGTAAGATTTGTGATCGAGTTGCTTCCATTTTGATTTATCCTAGATCTAATTATAAATATGTTTTTCCTAACCTAGTGGTTCAATGTTGTTTTAGTAAAGAAGTGCATGTAGAATATTGGTTGGTGTAGTTGGATACAGGAACCAAGAGAAGATTTCATTACTGGGCGAGATCTTGTGCATTTCAATTTAATGTCATGCCTACATCAACACATCTAAATGTGCGTCCTTTGGGTTCATATAATATCATGTTGGGCATGGATTGTTTTGTACTCATAGAACTAAGGTAAATTTTTATGAGAAGGCCATTGAGTGCCTGGATGATGATGGAGAAAAGAGAATCTTGTGGGGAAAGAAGAATCCTACATAACTAAGAATGGTTACAACTATGCAAAGCTAAGCATAGTTGCAGGAAAGGGTGTATGTTGTTTGCAGTTAATGTGTCGAGTGACAAAGGGAAGGATGTTGAGGATGATGAAATATTGAATAGGTATCATGTTTTGCAATAGTTTCCATATGTGCTTCCTACATAGATTCTATAGTTACAACCTCATACATAAGTGGATTTCTCTATTGAGCAAGTACTGGGAGCATCACCAACATCTAATACACCTTATAGGCTGAGTACTACAAAGTTGGTGGAATTGAAGTTGCAACTTAAGGAAATGCTTGATAAAGGATACATAAGGCCATGTGTGTCACCTTTGGGTGCACCAATGTTGTTTGTAAAGAATAAGGATGGTGCTCTGATATTGTGCATTGATTATAGGCAACTAAATAAGGTCATGATCAAGAACATGTACCCTTTGTCATGGATTCATGACTTGTTTGATCAACTGAAGGGAGAGACAATGTTTTAAAATATTGATCTGACATCGAGATACCATTAGGTGCACATCAACGAAGAAGACATCTACAATATTACATTTTGTACAAGGTACATGCACTATGAGTTTGAGGTGGTTCCTTTTAGTGTTACCAATGCTCCAACCACCTTCATTTGTTTGATGAAAAATGTGTTGCGCCCTTACCTAGATAAGTTTGTGATAGTGTTTATTAATGATATATTGATATACTCCAAGAATGAGGAGGATCATGCACCTAGTAGCAATGTTGAGATTTTTAAGAGAGCATCAACTATATGCTAAGCTCATCGAATGTAGTTTCTTTCAGATTCACTACTTGGGACATGTTATTTCAAAGGAAGGGATAGTGATAGACCCGGAAAAGATTAAATCTATCATAGAATGGCCAACTCCTAGGAATGTGGATGATGTTATATCATTCATGGGACTATCAGGTTACTATATGAGGTTCATGAGGAACTTCTCAAGAATTCGCTACCCTATTACATATTTGCTAAGTAAAGGAAAGAAGTTTGAATGGACAGAGGACTATGCAACTAATTTTTAGTAGTTGAAGAATTTTCTTATGAATGATTCAATATTGAAGGATTGTAAGAAAGGACTTGGTGGAGTCTTGATTCAAGAAGGGAAAGTGGTATTCTATGAGTCAAGGAAGTTGAATCAGCATGAGAAAAGTTATTCGACTCATGACCTTGAGTTAGCAGTGATCATTCATGCATTGAATATGTGGAGGAAATTTCTCCTTGGTAGGAGGTTCATATTGATGAGTGATCACAATGGACAGAGGCACTTGTTTGACCAACCTAATATGAATTTAAGGTAAGATAGATGGTTGGATACTCTTAGTGAGTTTGATTTTGAGATAAGTTAAATTAAGGGAAAAGAGAACAAAGTTACAAATAATTTCAGTAGGAGAATATTGGTGAATCATATTTCATCTATGATCTCTTACAGGAAATATTTGTAGGAGTGGACTTTACATGCAGGGAATCATGATGAGAAGTATTAGCAGCTAAATCATAAGTTACAACAACAAGGTGAAGGTAATAGATATTAGGATTATCACCTCATGAAATATGGCTTGATGAGATTCAAGACCACGACTTATGTGCCAGATAACAGTGAGCTCAAGAATATCATCTTGAGGGAGTTTCATGTCAAGTCATTTTCAAGCCACCTAGGATATTAGAAGACTTTGAAAGCTATTGAGAAGTTATACTATTGGTTGAATTTGAAGAAAGATGTGGCTAATTTTTTGTAAGATGCTTGGATTGTCAGCAGGTGAAAGAAGGATGAAAGCATCCAATCGGTATATTGCAGCCTATTTCGATTCTATAAGGGAAATGGGAGGTAATTTCCATGGAAATTAGTACAATTTGTTCGAGGAAATTGAGGAAACACGATTCCATCATTGTTTTCATTAACAGGTTGAGTAAGGTAGCTCACTTAATTGCAGTAAAGTCTACTAATTTACTTAGTGATGATTCATAAATTTATCCATGGTGTTTACCCATGGTAATGTAACTAAATGCCATAAATAACTCACCCATGGTATTATCCATCCATTGTATTATCCAACCATGCTAATGTAACTAAAAAAGGCTATAAATAACTAACCTCACTTTGTAAGAGGATATATTTGTCCAACACAATGTAGTTGCAATCATCATTATGATCTAATAGAAAGTTAGTTTTTTGATTTATTTTCTAAGTTGGTTTACTATGTGGGTTTATTATTTTGCTTCATAGTGCAACAATTACTCATATCTTGTGGGGGACATATCTGAGAAATTATTGCAGAAGGAAGTGAAAGAAGAAACCCACACAGTAAAACAACTTAGGAACTAAATCAGGAAACTAACTTTTTGTTACATCATAATGATGATTGCAACTACATTGTGTCAGACAAATATATCCTCTTTCAAAGTGAGGCTGGTTATTTATAAAAAAAATTAGTTACATTACCATGGCTAAATACCATGGGTGGGTAAATAAAATGGGTGGATACTACCATGGGTGAGTTATTATGGCCTTTACTTACATTACCATGGGTAAAAAACATGGGTAAATTTCCATTTGGATCATTCCTCCCCCCTTAGTAAGCAATGGTCCCCATTGCATGAAATTCCCTCTGGAGAAACCTTTGTTGAATATGTGTTGTGGATGACCCATAACCATGATGGACAAATATCCAAGAATAGATATACCTTGTAATGCTTGTGAGCTAACTATGATATTAACAACATGTCATCAAACAAATGGATTTAGAGGACAAGGGTTTTGTGCGGTTGACCCATAACCATGAGGAACAAAGATTCAAGGATAGAGATAACCTATAATGCTAGTGGGCCAATTGTTATGTGGAAAATCTGTGATCGAGCAATGGAATTCATTGGCAAAGGGTTTTGTGTGGTTGGCCCATAGTCATGATGAATGAGGGTTTGAGGATCGAGATACCCTATAATGATCCTTGAGATCGCTTATCAATCTATCTGGTAGAGATATGGTGACTTATCTTTGTAAATTATCATAGGATGCATTGTAATAAATCTATCCACATAAACACCCTGTATGGCCGTTATGAGTTTTCCAGCAATTGGAATCTCATTGTGAGACTTTGAGGTCATTTTATTGAGTATGTGAGGCCAAAAGAATTTTAATATGACATTATTATTTGTAGCATCACTCTTAAAGGATAGAGTTGATGGATGGTTCACAACATCATATATCTCAAGATTACTATGATCCTTATGGTCCTTTTAAGAATATCAAAAGGTAAGAAAACAACATACACAGGGAAGTATTCTCCATTATTATTTTCTTTTACAGCTCTCCAGAAATATTCTTCAACTATTTGATGATAAGGACCATATTTAGTGCTTCCTGTCATGAAGAGAAGGCCATTTACATGTAGATCTGATCTCAAAATAGATAGAAGTGCTTCTTTGGGTGCGCTTCCGTAATGTATGTCTTTGAGGAATGGAGGGAGTGGAAGAGAAAGTGGTAACTTTCGTAGCAAGGTCATCAGAATGTTATTAACTAGCTTTAATTCTTTAAGTCAATATTATCTGATACCTTATCTTGCCTTGGATATATCATCCTTGATTTTTTTTATTCCAAATGTAAGCTACCATGATTTGATGAGGGAAACCAAGTGCCTTGAAGTTGCTTTCAGGCTTCACCTAAAGATGTCACATCTTCAAAGTCAACAAAAGCAATAAGAACTCCACCTTTAGTTTTCATCTTCACCATTTTGAAACCCTCAAACCTTGAAAGAACCTCATGCAATTCTTCTTCAGTACAATTTGGACCTACGGTAGCAACAACCAGAGTTGGAAAAGGTGGATTTCCCCCTATTCCATGAGGTTGTTACTTAGTTGCACCATATCAACAACCAATGAAACCCCCATTTCTCCACCACTCTGCACAATTTCACTTGAACCTATTATTTTCATGGTCTCACCCACCCTATCGTCATCAAATATTTTAGGCACACCAACTAGTCCACTAATTCTTTTATCATAAAGTCCATTACCTCCATCAACTGTATTTTATTTTGTTATGTGGTAATTTTCTCTTGCAAGCTCAATGTGAAGAGTCTCTCCTATATCGGGATCAAATCTCACTCCATTAAGACCATCCTTTGCAACAAATGCAAATTGTTGGTGAGAAAATGTAGCAAATGTGACAATCTGATACCTGTGACTAGTTTATTTGAGCTAACAAGATTCAAATCCTGGTCGCCTACAAAAGGGATTATAAATCTCAAGGTGCTTGAAGTCCTCAGGAAGGCTGGAGATGAAAAGAGTCCTCACTCGTTCCTTTTTCTTATTGTTGTTGTGATGGAAATATTGGGTTTTCTTCTTATTATTATTATTTTGGGGAGTGGTGAGAGGACCAAGGGGTAGAGAAACAATTTCCATTAGGTAGGAAAGACCAACAACAAGTGGTAGTGTAAGAGGAGGAGGAGAAGTATGAGGATAGTGATAAGGATTTATGTTGCTATAATCCTACTGCTAGTCAAACAAGAATTTTACAAAAGGGTGTGGAGGGACTTCTACCAACATTGCACCTAGTGTTTCCATCATGTCGTGGGCCATAATTTTTTTGAATTTTTTGGTGTCATATATATGTAACCCTGGAAGATCCTCTACATCAATGACCACTAGGGATTTTGAGGCCTTGTTCATAGTTTGGACATAGTGAAGATCCATCAATGTTGTGGTATTCTTCCTAATTGCCCAGTCATATGCGTTGATTTTTCTACCAAGGCCAACCCAAGTACAGAAGTCATGCAAAGAGAAGATGGCTAGAGGGTAATCTTAGCCATTAGGAATGACCATTGGCACATTGATTTTGTCTATGGTGGTCAGATCCATAACTTTCTTGACAAACTCTAGAATTTCTTCATAGGAGGCCTCACTATTGAATTCTTCCAATGTTGATGTTGAGAGATTTCATGTATTGTAGAACACTAAGGAGGTCCTTGAATACATGTGTGTCTCCACCAAGGAATATATGGTCAGAGTCTCTTGAAATAGACGAGTGGGAGAGAAGGGAGGTTTTCCTTACATATTGGGGGGTCAAAATCATGGTTTCGAAGATCTTTCATCTAACATAGAGCTTCACTATTTGATTTGATCCTTGATCTACAGGAATGACATAGTGGCTCAATGGTATGTTCCTAATGGGGATGAAGGTGCTTCTCATGACTAAAATCAGAATAAGATCACGAATAAACCCATGTTCCTCTATTGTTGGAGTGGGATTAGCTCTCGAAGATCCATGGCTCAATCAGGGAATTTTCAATAGGATGACATGATTTTCATCCTTGAAATGGATTGAAATGTATGACCCCAAGCAACACTCCGTGACAGGATTCTCATATAGTAAACCAACTCATAAAATAATTTAGAAAGCTAACTTTTAATTAGATCATAATGCTGATTGCAACTACATTGTGCTGGACAAATATGTCCTCTTACAAAGTGAGGCTAGTTATTTATAGCCGTTTTTAGTTACATTACCATGGGTAAATACCATGGGTGTATAATATAATGTGTGAGTTATTTATGTCCTTTAGTTACATTACTATGGCTAAACACCATGGGTAAATTTCCACTCAAATCAAGAGAGGTAACTCTGATCTTCATGAAGGAGATAGTTATGTTTCATGGAGTTCCCAAGAATATTGTATTAGATAGAGAGGGTTAACATGATTCTTGAGGACATGTTGAGGATGTATTTCATTCATCAACATAGGAAGTGGAAAGAGTATCTTCCACTGGTAGAGTTTTATTAATGGGTATCGAGAATCCTTGAAGATGAGTCCATTTGATGCTCTCTATGGGTAGAGTTTTAATACTCCTATTTGTTGGGGTGATTGAGTGATAAGGGCATTTATTAGTATATGTTGGCTAATATGTAACAAGAGATGTAGGATATTAAGAAGAATTTAAAAGCATCACAAGACATGTAGAAGAATTATCGGATAAACATAGAGCATTCAAGGAGTTTTAGGTTGGGGAGCATGTCTACTTGCGCATCAAGTCCAAGAGGAGCTCCTTGATGATTGGGTCATGTGCTAAGTTGGAACCTTAGTATTGTGGGCCTTTTAATATCCTTGACAGGATTCGATTAGTGGCCTGTAGACTTGCACTTCCACCAAAAATGAAATTGTATGATGCTTTCCATGTTTCATTGGTTAAGAGATATGTGTTGGATGTTGATCATGTGAATGATTGGTTTATATTGCAGGTGGAAACATAGCAAGATTTCCATCCAAAGCTAAAATGCATTGTGCAATGGAAACAACTCATGCTCCAGAACTGAGCAATAGAGTAGGTTAAATTTCTTTGGAAACACTTTGGGCCCAATCAAGAAACATGGGACGTGGTTGATAAGATGTGGCCTTTTTATCCTTAATTATTTGTTTGTTCAAGTAAATGAGATATATTATTATTGAAGCAAATGAGTTGTGTTATAAATCTCCAATAAGTGATATGTTTGTTTTGTTTTTAGTAAGATGTTATTGTAAATATTGCATTGAGCTATATTATAAAGCTCAATATGTAGTATGTTTTGTTTTCAACAGTTCTCTAGTGATAGGTGTCATAGAACATTGAGGACAAT
Organism: Pinus taeda; assembly: GCA_000404065.3. Lineage (NCBI taxonomy): Eukaryota > Viridiplantae > Streptophyta > Pinopsida > Pinales > Pinaceae > Pinus > Pinus taeda. Next base: position 24,098 of record APFE031754427.1, read on the forward strand.
GTTCCTCAAAGGGGGAGGGTTTGTAATAACCTCGAGTTGATTTTCCATGTAGATAAAATAAGACCAAGCTCATAAGACACATGTTCCAAGCTAAATGGTGAGAAAACATTATAGTGGGCATCACTTCTGGTTTACTAATGGCTAAGGAAATTGGAGAAGGAAAAGAGCCAATAAATAGCATTTCATTAAGGAAAACAAGGAAAATGGGAGAAAAGGAAGGTGAAGAGACTCTAATATGCATGCAAGGGAAATTAGAGAGAAAATTAAGGAAAATGAAAGAAAAAAAGGAAACAAAAGGAAGAGGCTAGAATTCAATGATAAAAATGAATTACACAAGCAGTTTATAGCTTTTTTTTCAGTTTTGGCTTTAGATCAATTTCAAACACACAGAGAGAGAGAGAGATTTCCAAGAGGAGAAAGACAGTAACTAAAGGAAGGCGAAGGAAAAGTGAAGGAAATCAAGGGAGTGCAAGGATAAAGTTGGATCAACAACTACAATAGGAAGATCTTGCAGGTAACAAGTTTCTTGTATATTTTCCTTATTGGGATGTGAATGCATGGTACATACATTTGATTATTTGGTTCATTTGTTGTCATTGACATGAGTTTTTCCAGGATTGCCAATGGTTTCAACCTTGCCTTTCCATTTCCTATATAGCCATGAAGTGATGGGATTCATTATTGGTTGAGCTTTGGATTGTTGAAAGATTTTCGATCCGGTTGATGTGGTATTAGAAAAATCCAAGGGTTGGGGGTGGAGATGGTCTTCTTCGGGAAGCCCTCGATAGGTAGGAGGAGACACAAAAATACCTTTGGGTATGGTGAAGGAATTCTGAGGCATCCAAACATTTTTTTGGTTTTGTGATCTTAGGACCAGTTTAGGTGAGATCATGGTAGCTTGAGGGTGGAGGTGGTTTAACCTATAGATTCCTTGTTTTTTTATGTATTGGTTTATCCCATGAAACCCCATATCCATGCTTGGAATATGAAATGAGGGTGATTGGTTGAAAGAGACATTTGGTTCAGCCCAATCTATGGTCAGGTGGTACATGGAAGTTACTGACTTGGTTGGATTTTTCATATTTTAATATGAGTTATTTTCCTATTGTGATCAATGAGCATATGTACTTGTTATTATGTTAATTTTATGCCTTATTTGTCATGGCTTCTATTCTGGTTATATATTTGTTATACGATGTTATCTTGCTATGGATCTTGTTCATGATTCAATAAGTTATTGAATGGTTGATGAACGCATGGGATAATAAGTGTATTTGTTGCCACTTGAGAGGGAATTGGGCCTTATTGATGATTATTTGATGAATTTTATAATTTTATGATTAAATATGCATTCATGACTTGTACCTTCTATGTTTATCATATGTTTGATGAAATTTCTATCATGCATTAGACATGTTTTGGGACAATTCTGTGCCTTGTATTAAATGTTTAGACTTGTCATAATCTTGAACTTGGTTCTAGAAAGTTCTAGAAAGTTTTGGGTAGTGGTTTGGACGCTAGCCTAAAAAGGTGGCATAGATCTCTCCACTGCATACACAGAATAGGGAGATATTTCTCATAATTGCATGCAAGCAGGCTTATGGGTGTGGTTGGAGCCTTGTAATTACATGCACATTGTGTCATGGGCGTGGTTGGGGTTGCAAGCCTAAGAAAATAAGTTTCAACTTAGATATTGATCACCAGGGGTGGTTTTCAGACACCTGGGTGATTTTTGGTCCCTAAGGAATGAAAATATGTTTATAGTTAGTAGGCCCAACTTTCACAACTAGAATTTGGAGGTCAGGTCATGTCATAGTGGCACTCAACTGATGTTTACCCTGGAGAACTTGTAAAAGTGGGTAAACATGGGAGGAGGTTGTTACAGAGCATAGGAAAACAATGAAGCTAGTTTTTAGGTATTTGTGTGGCACTAGCAATTATTTTTTATGATATGAAGGAAGATCAGGATTGGACATAGTGTGGGAAATATGTGGATTTGTTGATGCAGAATGGGTTGGAGATCTGGATAAATAAGATCTAAAAGTGGGCATGTGTTTAACATATTTGGAGGAGCAATCAGTTGGATGAGCAAGAGACAATCTGTAATGGAACTTTCAACTATAGAGGTTGAATACATGTCATCCACTCATGCAAGAAAGGAAGAAGTTTGTTTGTAGAGGTTGTGTTTACGTATGGGGTTGGTAAAATTAACTATAAGGATATATTTGCTGGCACAAAAATGATAGTAGGGTTGAGACCCTAGGTTCAGGCATAAGGGACCAACAAGGCTTTGTCGTAGTCTAGCACAACACTGACATTTTCACCTTACCTGGGAAGGGGAAGGAGTCTCACCTGAGGTGTTTCGTGACTGAAGTTAGATGAGGGTTAGAATTAGATACCAAGGAAATCATATCAGCTGGAAGAGAACAAAGGATGGTAGCTTAACATGAAACGCTAACCAGATTTCAACAATTTACTCATGATATATCAAGACACTACTGAAATAGATGGTTTTATAAAAAAATTAAACAGTCAACATGATGAGCACCAATATTGTAGCAAGAATGTTGCAACTCATGGGCTACCATATTTACTTTATCAACCCGGGGTTTGTACAAAATTGGAGGTGACAGTGATGTATACACAAGTAAAAGTGATGGTTCTGCCTTTTGTCACTATTCAGCTGGCGAGAGACCACTAGGGATTTCAAGATAGACTTCTATGGATTCAGAAGGATCTTGGGTCCTTGATGAAAGAAATAGAAATCTACTCTAAGAGGGAGTTGATCTATTTTAATAATGACAAAGACTGAAATTGAATGGTAAGGCACATCGTTTCCTAATTAACTGCTAAGAGTTATGCTTTGTAATAAAAAATGATATTGTCCTAAGAATGGAAGTTAAAAACATCAAACATCATTTTTATGCGTGTAAAGGACTGTAATAAATATGTTTTGTATTTTTATGCTTTTCATGAAAAATTGAGTGTGCAAACTAATCTCTTTTAGTGATCTGGAAGGTGGCTTAGGGATGTTGGTGGATGGATGGAAGGTTCAAGAGATGGTTGAAAGGTTTGGGAGACCCTTGGGTGACTTTGGGTGGCTTCATAGAGGTTTTCCCTCAATTCAAACTCAAAACAGGCCACTACAGAAAAACCTATAGGATGTACTAGAAACCTATGGGATTCCCTATATTTCTACATGATACAGCCGAGAGAAAAAGATGGCTGTTGGAGGTGATGGAAGGCTTATCGAAGGTGGTTTATGGGTGGAATGTAGTGAGAAAAGGCCTAGGATCACTTAGAAACTAAATCCAAGTTTAGGAGATGGTTGGATTTGTTCAACATGCTTGGGGGAATTTCTATGTAAAATGATGAAATTGTTGAAGGTTTTGATGAAGATAAGGAATGCCTATGGGTGGATGAAGTTGGAAGGTGGTTTCTTGTTATGAGATCTCTTTCTACTTATGAATCAGCTGTTGTGCATAAAACATGTGTAATTTCAAAAAAGTCATGTAAACAAGAAGAATTCTCATGAGATAGAAAAGCAGAATTTAATGAACTAAGTGTCTACCTTATGCATGAGGAAATTTCCGAATAAAATGGAATCATGGATGAGATCTACTGCAAGAATGAAGATATAATAGATGGAAATGAAATCCAACACTTGAAAAACTGATCAAATGCTGGTTTAAGTACAGTAAACTCCAAATCTTATGAAAGAAATGTAAATCTATCTTTTTGGGGCTACATAAGTGTCTTTTCCTCAAATCATGATCCGAGAAGGAAGAAGTGAGGCCAGAACACCTACTGATAGCTTTGTAGTGCTTCTTTTATCCATTTCAACCTGCTACTGATGTAAGGCACAAATGGAAGCAAACTGATAAATAATTAATCAAATATACAGTACTTGCAATGAAATACTTCTAAAGACAATTTAACCATGAACCTATGAAACTAAACTAACCATACAGATACAAGAAGGGAAGCCTTTGCTATTAGGGTTGGGCCCTAACCCAAGAGCTTCAACCCTCTGAGTTAACGAAGTGATGGATTAAGAAAAATCTCATTCTTATTACCAAAACATAAAATTACATCAAAGCCTTCCACAAGTTTAGAGCTCGAAAAGAACTAGAGTTTTTAAAACAAAAATTCAAATCATAATGAGGCTCTAGGCCTCTATACTTATACAACTAAAAGTCCCCAACGACTTCCTTAAATTTAGGGAGACTCAGCTCCCAAACATGAGATGAAATAACTCTTTGTCTATTACTTGCTCAACTGCCTTCTGATCTTCATCACTTGGCTACTTGCACTCCAAGCTCGTGGGATTAATGGATGAATTTTTGAATGGGGGAGGAGTAAATGAGGAGGATTTACCTCGTATAATCTCTCTCCCTTGTCCCATTCAAGTTTCAAACCTTACTCTTGCAAAAATTCCTTGATTTTATCTTCGAAACCTAATTCAATGTAGATTAATTCACTAGGCATAATATCTCACTTTAACTCATCTAATTAAACAAAATATAATCAAAACATGTAATAAGTTATGAGAAGATTTGGTTTGACTAAGATAGGAGGTGAATTAAGTCCCATATAATTACCCAATGATGAGGCTCATCATCACCCCCCATTGAAAGTGTTGCTCATCCTTTGAGAAACTGAATGAATATCCATGTCTTGCATAGCTCTAGTGGCCTCCTTGACATCCCATGCCTCTGTTGTGGTTTCCTCTTCTTGTGCATAGAAACCTACCTTCTATTCCACCTCCTCCCACTGCCTCCTTTCTTCTTCTTCCTTCATTCCTTTTAGCATCCCTAAGAGCAGTGGTGGACTGAGTCTCAAGCCAATCCAATTGACTTTGAGCCTTTAAATAGATTTCTTGTACATGGGTGTCTTGTTCAGTTCTTCTCTCATTCTTTGAAGAGAGTGGTACTCTCTTATCTTTAAATTTTATGGCAATGTATTCCATCTCCTCAGGAAAGATTGCATGTTGTCGTCCCTTAACAACCTCAACATGTAATCAAAATGTGTAATTGCTTGCTCTTGCGTAGCAAGATACCTGGGTGCAAGATGAGGATCATTTGCAATTAAGTTATGTGTAATAATGAGGGCCATTGGATTGGACTACTCAGCTCTAATCATAAGAGGTTCTGTTTGTTCTCTTGCTAATATCTCCTTCATTTCTGTAGCCCTTGCTTCCTCATGGTTCATCCATGATGCGAAAGCCATCAACTGTAAATCTCCTAGCTTGGCATTAGGGTCTGATACATTCATGTCTATTAAGACCTTCTTATGCAAATAGAACTCAGACATCTTGGTCCTGTCTTCCAATGTACTTCGATCACAAAGATCAATGAACTATCTATAATCCTGAAATGGCATAGTGCCTTTCTATGATAGGGTCTTGATTTGGAAGTGGAACCACTGTTCCTTAAGGTATAGGGCATAGGATTTAGCTAGCATCCTACACTAGATTTCTTCCAGAGAGAGACTGGCCATGGATGTGAATTGATTCTCTATTTCTTGTAGTTGTCCTTTCAACCATGCATTTTCTGTCTCTAACTGATTTTTCATTATGGAGTCTCTATCTCTCAAGCTACTTAGTTCATTGCCCATCTCCTTAAGATTCTCCTCCATGTGACCAATGTCATCCACCCCCTTGGACTTGACAATCTTCATCCATCTATGAGTTCTGGCTCTCTCCTTCTCAAGCTTGAAGAATAATGGAATATAATTTTTTGTGGAATGACCCTACCCCCTTCAATAAATCTGTGGTAGGAGTCAAGGTTAGGTTGGGGGCTAGGTTTCCTTAGCTCTGGGTCCTCTTATTTAGTTTCTTGTTGTAGCTTCCCTCCTTATACAATTTTTAAGTCTCCTGTAGGTTTAGCAAAGTCTCATGTAGCATTGCTTCTTCTTCCTGTAGCTCTTGTTGTGTATCCTGTAGGATTTATTTTCCTTTGGATGAGGTTGATATAGCTACAGGACTTCTCACATAGGTGATAGGAGACTTAGGGGAGGTTTGTACCAAGGATCCTCTTTCTTGATTATTTATAGTAGGAGGCAATTCTCCCGCTGTTTAGGTGAGTCCTGAATTACAATGGGAATTTTGGTTGGAGTTTGGGGTTTCCCCTACCTTATCCTGTTCTTTTCCTTGTTATGAAATATAAGGGGGTCTACCTCTGTATTTTTCTTTTTTGTTTGATAGGAGTGCTAAGAGCAGTCACGGTAGCTATTGCTTCTCTCTTAGTGGGTTCTGGAGACGCCCTAGGTGACTCCTCCTTGCCTTTTTGCCCCTGTTTCCCATTTCCCCTTTCTCCTATGTCTTTCCCTTATCCTTGTAGGTCCTCATCTTGTTAATAAGCTTCCTCTTTTTCATGTTCTTCTATTTCTTCATCATCCTGTTTCTCTTCCTCCTCTTCTTCTTCCTCATCTCTCTCTTCATCTATCTCATCTTCATCCTTCTCACTAACAATGGGACTAACATCATATGTGAGGGCTTTGATATCCTCCTCTCTCTACATGTCTACGAAAATTGACAATTGGATAGGAATTTTGATGTTGTGGAGGGCATATTATATAATGATTCTAATTAATCCATGGTGAGCTAACTACTAGGGGATCCCCTCCTACACCTTTATGCTTGTGTCTATCCATGATTGCAAAAGGAAGTATGGTATGTTGAGCCTATGGCGAGGAAGTGTTTTTGCTCCAAACCCCAATTCTTCAAGAAGCCTAAAGTGATATCCATAAAACACACTATACCTACCCTCACATGATATGTATTTGATAAGGTGGTATCACCTCATTCCAGGGATATGGTAGGCTTTTTCTCCTTACTCCATTCTTGTCCTCAATGGGCTCCTCACCCTCTAAAAATAATTTCTTCTTGGTAGTCTAGCTATCTCCCTTGTCTTGCTTTCTCTAAGGCACTCCTAGGAAAATTGTGGTAATTCTGCTTATGAGTTCGAAGGTGAACTCTATGGAGAGGCCTCTCACCAAAATAGTGGCATGAACTATGGTCAGTGCAATGAGGGAGAGAGAAAAATCTCAGTCCACTTCATCATCATACCCTCTTAATTTTTCAATGTAGACCATCCAATTATGCCTTATGAAGATTTCTAACACCTGAGGGTGTTGGTGGATTCTCACAGTGTTAATGAGCTCCCTTCTATTAAACCCCCCTGTCATTTTGGTTGGTGAATTTTGAGGAACTAAGATGGAATTTTCCTCTTCTATAGGTTGCCTGGGTATGAGAGCGATTTTGCTAGAGTGAGTTTTGAGCAAATGAATGCATGAGTGCATGGGGATCGACAATTATTTCCTCTTATGGTCAAGTTGCGTGGGGTGGTGTGCTAGTAGTCGAGGTATGCTTTCCATTTTTGGACTTTTGGTCCCCACTACCACCTCATCGTTCCCCTCACCTCGTAATCGACTCCCACTTCATCCATCTATAGCCTTAACTTATTTTGTCCTTCTCCTTTCTTTTCTTGACTTGACTGCTACCACGTGTGGGAGGACCAATTGTTTTGTCTTTGTTGACTGAACAAAGGTGGCCAAATTAACTAGCCACCTCTCACTTATAAACCAACTTGTTCATAACCTTTAAATCTTTTGACTACATTATGCAAATGAGAGAGTGAAGCAAAATACTTACCTATGGTGCTAATACCTTGTTGTAGTTGTTGAAGACCTGAGGTGCTTGTTGTGTGTTGGCTACATGCTATTTCTCCTTTCTTTTTTTTTAATGGTTCCTTGATGTGAAGGTACATGGTGTTGAAGATGATGGTGTTGTTGCTACTCTGGAGATTTTTATACCCTTAGATCTTCATGTTGGAAGCTTACTGCAATCATGATTTGTATTCTCTAGGATAGGCTGCTATAGGATTTCCTATAGGATGTCCTATAACGGCTTCTCCCTCAGAATTTATAATCATTTCTTCTGTTGGGATTTTGAGGATGATGACACGGATTGAGAAGAATACTAGGAGTGTGGAGAATGAGAAATACTCAGGTGCTGCTCCCTTCTGCTCTCTATTTAATTTTTTTCTCTCTATGTTTTCTCTTGAAGACTGTGAAATATCTATCTATCTATCTATCTATCTATCTATCTATCTATATATATATATATATAGATACATATATAATGGTGAATGGAGGGGTGATGAAAGTGGAGATGGGTATGGCAATGAAGTTGTGAAAAATGAAATAAATGGTGGAGTGATGAATGAAAATGGGTCGAAAAATAAACATGGGAGTGGAACAAGTTTCTTTTTGTTCTCCTTAGTTCTCTGATTGTCCTCCTTGCTGACCTGCAAATAGAAAATTTCATGATTTTTTTCTCTTTATTTATTTATTTTTTTGTTTTGAAAACAACTACTCTACCTCTAAGAGGTTTTCATCCTAGCTGTTTGCCCTGGGCACCCCAAGAGAGGTTTTCACCCAGATATATTTTCATTTTCTCTCTTTTTTTTTTCTCTTTTTTATCACAGCATTGGGCCGCCCCAAGAGGTTTTCAACCCAATAGTGGGACTTAGGCACCTCATGGAGGTTTTCACTGGAGTCTCCTTATTTTTTCTTCTCAGTGACTTAATGAGTTAGGAGTTGAGACTTGCTCCATTACCATCACTATTTTATTGATACCATCAATCAACTCTTACTTTGACAATGGTCTCTTGTAAACTTTAAATCTATGTCCATTAACAAGTAAGGGAATGGATTTTGCATCTATGGTTCTAATCTGCACTGAACCATTATCATGACATATTTATATAACATAAGACCATCGCCATCTTGTCCTTAACTTGCCCTTAAATTCTTTATATCTAGAATCATATAATAAATCCCAACCACCTTCTTGAAATTTCTTATCCTTGACATTCTTATCATGCCACATCTTCCTTTGAAGTTGGCTTACCTCTGTGTGTATCCAGTGGTGGTCTTCTAGGTGGTATTATAGGCCCAGGTGGCCTCAACTAGTCTATTTTCCCAATCTTTCTTGTTGTTGTTAACGACTTTGGTCAAGATGCCCTCCAGATATTTATTGGTCAACTCCACTTTCCCATTAGCTTGTGGGTGATAGGGATTGGAGGTTCTATGCTTGATCTTGTGCTGGCTGAGAAAGTCTTCAATTATGTTGGAGGTAAACTGGCTGCCTTGATCAATGACAAGCTCTCTAGGTTATCCAAATTTGTAAAATACATTCTCCCTTAAGAACTCAACTACCTTCTCCTTTGTTTTTGCCTTAATTTCCTTGGTTTCAACCCACTTAGTCAGATAGTCAGTGCACACAATGATGTACTTTTTTTTCTTGGAAGGAGGGTCAATAGGTCCAATGAATTCCATGCCCCACTTGTCAAATTGCTCGAAAGTCACTTGAGGGTGGAGAGGCATTTCATCCCTTGGAGTATGATTTCCCATCCTTTGGCGCCAATCACACTGACTAGTATATATTTTCAAATCCTGATGAAGAGTGGGCCAATCATATCCTGCTTGTAACACTTTCAATGATGTCCTCTTTCCTACAAAGTGACCTCCACAAGGCCCATCATGACAGATCAAAAGGATGTCAAAGACATCCTCCTTCCTGACACACCTTCTCAGGATTTGATATTGGTCAACTTTGAAGATATTTCCCCCAATCCAAGTGAAGGGGGCACTCTTCCTTATAATCTTGCTTTTCTCTTTGGAGGAAACGTTCAGTGGGAACTATGCATATACCAAATAGTTTGCTATGTTAGCAAAGCATGGATAGAGAATAGAAATTTTGAAAAAGTGCTCATCTAGTAAATGGTCATCAACCATTCCCTCCTCACCCATAAGCAAAGTTAATCTAGACAAAAAGTCTACAATAACATTTTCCTTGTTGGGCTTATCATCACTAGTTAGATCAAACTGTTGTAATAAAAGTAAGCATATTATAATATGAGCATTCATATCGAGTTTATTCATTAAATATTTGATTGCAACATGGTCAGTATGGACAAATGTTTGATATACTATAATATAATTGCTAAATTTGTTCAATGAATGCACAACATTTGGGAGCTCCTTTTCAGTCACTATGTAGTTTAGTTTGACCTTTGAAAGATTCTTACTGATAAAGTAAATGACATAAGGAAATTTTTCATCTATTTGACCTAGGACTACTCCTATGGCTTTGTGTGAGGCATCAACATGAATATGAAAAGGAAGGACCCAATTTGGGCCTCGGAGAATCACTGTAGTGGTTAACTTGTTCTTCAGAATGTCCAAGGTCTCTTCACAACTTTTTGACCATATAAACTCAGAGTCTTTGGCCAACAACCCAAATAAAGGGGAGGCCAACTTGCTGAAGTTCTTTATGAACCTTTGGTAGTATCTAGCTAATCCTAGGAAAATTTTGACATCTCTCCTCTTTTGAGGAGGTTGGACCCTTTGGATGATAGCTATTTTTTAATGGTCCACTTGCAGTCCTTGTTGAGATATTGAATGACCCAACATGGTCCCTACAGTCATCAATAATTCACTTTTTTTGGGAGTGAGAGATAGTTTCATTTCAATGCATTTGTGTAGTACTTAACCTAGGTTGGACAGAGCCTCCTAGAAATTAGATCCATAAGGTGTAAAATCATCCATATAAATTTCTATCGCATCATGGACTAACTCGAGAAAGACACTCAAGACTGCTCTTTTGAAAGTTGTAGGAGCATTGCATAGGCCAAAAGGAAGGACCCCATAGGAAAAAGTGCCCCAAGAACAAGTGAATATGGTTTTATCTAGGTCCTCCAGGCTGATCTGGATTTGATTCTACCCGCTGAATCCATCTAGGAAAGAGAAAAACGTTTTCCCTGCCAGACCATACAACACTTGGTCGATGAAAGGTAGAGGGAAATAGTCCTTCTTTGTGGCTTTGTTCAATTCCTTATAATTGACACAAATCCTCCACTTACCATTTTTCTTGGGAACTAACACCAAAGGAGAGAACCATTCACTATCAAAGATAGGATAAATGAATCATGCATCTAACAATTTTTGCAGTTCTTCTTTGACTATATCTTTAAGAGATTGATTCATCCTCTGTTGGGGTTTTCAGACTAGATTGCAATGTTATTTGATGTAAATGTGGTTATTACACACTGAGGGGTGTACTCCCTTCATTTCTTTGTAACTCCAAGCGAAGGAATCCAGGAGTTCCTTTCGCATGTTGTACAACTTCTCCTCTTGGAGAACAAAAAGAGATGGATTGATTTTCAAAGTTCTCTCAGGGCCGAATTCTATGGTTTTAACATGGAGAGGGTTGGAATTGACCAAGTAAAGATCAATTCGATGGTTTTTATGTGTTTCCTTTACTACTTCTTCTAGGGACAATGTACTGGGAGTTGGAATTTAGAGTAGGTGTTAAATCAAATCATCTTTATCCTGTTGTCCTCCTCCCATGGTTGTTTCTAAGGTATACAGTTGGGTAGAATAAACTTCATCTTCTTCCTCCTCGTCTAGCCATAAAGGTGAATCATGTTCTAGAGATGGATGAGTAGGATGGTATATAACTAATTGCTTGGACATATGGCAATTCTTGATGGTCATATTCCCAGTTCTATAGTTGATGTAAGCATCGAAAGTGGCCAACCAGGGCCTCCCAAGGATGAGTGGGTAACTAGTAAGCTTAGCCTTAGGCTGGAGAACTAGGAAATCTACAAGTTACTCTCAAGAGTCAATGGAGACCATCATATCCTTGACAATCCCCTTAAGCATCACTGTGGAGCAGTCTGCAAGTTGCAAGACTTTTGTGGTATTTCTCAATGAACCTTCAAGGTTGAGCTTGAGCATGTGGTCTGTTGAGCGATAAAAAGGTGTCTTTTAAACCCTATTTACCCTACATTAATTATTAATCTAGGTATGATTTTTTATCTCAAGAGTGTACTCAGTCTGAGGCGGTCACTTGTTCAAGGGTAATGTTTACAGTATAGTGCTTACAAAAGTAACTGAATGCTATAAACAAAATCTAATTGTAATGGCAAGAAACTTAAATGCTTGTAACTAAATCATTCACTCAAGAAACTACAACAATCATCAGTCAAGAATGTAGTAATGATAACTATTTCCCCTGTAAACTGATGTAAATGAAAATCAATCACAGACAAGATCTCCAATCTGAGAACTTAGACAACAATAGTCAATGTTCGTTGTAGTTGAAGATCCTTTCTATTCACACCAAAGCAAATACTAGAAATAACAATTCGATTAGAAAAAAAGGAACAACAATTGAACCACACTGGTTGGTTCGAAACGCGTCGACAAATTATTTTCTATGTGATTTCGCCGAAAACTCTCTAAACAATGTTATGGATCACAGAAGTCTAAATTCATTGACAATTGAATCTATTGAGAAGATCAAAGAGCAAAGCTTAATCTATAGGAATGAATTGAGCAAAAATCTTAACCAAAAGGAATCGAACAACTATCTTTAACTAAGAAAGGAATCGAACAACAATCCTTAACTAAGAAAAGAATTGAACAACAATCTAAGAAAGGAATAGAAAACCGAAATACGCGTGAACACACAATGGCTATAGAGTAATGGAATCAGTAATCATAATGGACATTAGCCATAGTCATAAAGGAATAACAATTGCAGTTATAATGGAATAACAGTTAAGTGAACAACAATCACGACTGTAAGTGAACCGTAGTTAAATGGATGGCAATCACAACTGTAAATGAACAGCAAAATCTAAATTAAACAGTGCAATATTGTTTCAAAAGGAACAACATAACATTTTCAATGTAAATAATAATTTTGCTATCCAATTACGATTTCAATATAGCAGAGCAATTTGGGGAAATGTTGAAAAACAAAAAATTACTGAGTAAAGCAAATTAAGAGAATGCAAAGGAAATCAAACCACACACGACTATAATCGGAAAATAATGATACAAGAAGCAAGTGGATCCACTAGGGTTGGGCCCTTAGCCACCAGTGAAGAACTATTGTGGTTACTCTAGAATCAGATAATGGAACATCAACTGAGTTATATATTAATCATAAATGGCAGAGTTACAGTGATCGCTCTTCAAAGAGAGTCGATGATCAAAGTTAAGTTTACAACAATAATTTCTACAAATTGACAATAAAAATCCACTCCCCTGGGCTACCAGCATTGTCCCTTTTTATAATGGTCAGACAGAAGTATCAAGAATACTAATCAGCTTTGAACAACGATCCGTTAGGATCAAAGGATCCTGAGGGATTTGCTTTGTCTTTGATCTCCAATTATGGTTTTGTCATCTTGTGTTGATGCCACGTTTTCTCTACCTTTTCCTGGACCATGCACTTCGATCTTGATTTCCTCGTCTGTATTTGGCTTCTTGTCAAAGGGACAGTAGTTGCTTCTGCTTTGTCTCTTCCTACTGAATAGGTATTTTCCATTTTCTTCACTTTCTATATAGAAAAAGACAATAATTAGCCATTTTGTATCAATCACAAATCTCCTTAATTCTATCATAATTCTTTATTCAGATTGCCATCTTAGAGTGTAAAGAAGTTATGATTCAAAGGAAAAGATAAAGAAATAAATGGTAAATACATACCTTTTCCAGTACTCAACACACTTCCCTACTTACCCTTTTTCATTCCCTCATGAAAAAATTGTAATTTACATGCAAGGGAGTTAGGGAATAGGCTGGAGAAGGATTTTCATACAGTGGTCTAAAAACATGATTTTTAGCTAAAACTTAAAAGATATGCCCTGTCTGGCCTTTAGGCAATTCATATAGGACTCTATACCCTGGTGCAGGATACCAGATAATTGGACTTCGAAACCTACAGCCTAACCAATGCAGGCCCCCTCTCAAGGTGAGGTTACTATAGGTAGCCAGGCGATCAACAACTAACTTAAAATTTCATAATTGAATGGCTCTCTGTCCTGAAAATTATAATTGGAAGTCTTGTATCGAAGTTTAGCTACTGTTATGGCAAGGTCTTTGATGGCTAGGAAGTATTCTACCCCTTGTTGGAAAACTGTTGTGCAAATGGTTCCCAATGTTTGGATCACACCCTACTTTCTCATTAAGCTTCTATGCTTATTCCATAGTTGTAATGGGTTTCTTGGTTCACCCCTTATCGACAAATCTAGTTCGTTTTCCTATCTCTGAAAGGTATTATGGGCTTTAATCCACTTTATCTGATTAACATCAAAAGAGATGAATGCCTGAAGCTGGATATCACCCACAAAAGGGCTAGGGTTTTCTTTTGTTTCACCATCCAACACAAGATTATGCAAATAGAACTCAAATAGCAATCGCTAGACTTTCACCCCATAATGTTTATAGCAGTTTATGAAATCACCAATAGTTTTTAACCTATAGGCACCCTGCCTTGACAACTTTAATTTTAATTGTAAGTACCTTTCTATAAAAAACAAAGCATAATTTTTGGCAGGTGCCCTATAGGCTAGAAAATCAGTATATAGAGAACATAGGGTATCTAATTGACTCATAACTATGTCTAGTCTATTGGTTACCTTTTTAACTTTTTCCTCTGCCCTCTGCCATCTATCGAAGGCCTCGCTTCGCGATGCATTGATGTTCTTTACTTGCTATTGTAACTGTTTATATTTCTCCTGAGGAACAGTTTCCTCTGTGAGCTTTTCTATCATTTGCTTGGCCTGTGCCAGATCTTTTTGAAGTCTCACTATCCTCACATCACTGTCCATCAAAACATTTTTGGGCTCGAGATCTACCTGGCTCTCCTTATTGTGACATCTAGTTCCTATAGTCTGTGTTTCCTTCTCATGAACTGTCTGGTCGGTTGTGATGCTAGAGGACAACCCCTCTGTCTGGATGTCCTTATTACAGACTGGTGTGCTTTCTATTTGGGCCTCTGTATTTGTAATAGCCGCATGTTGTTCCTTGCAGTCCTGAATGATTATAGGTTTGGTTTGAGTCCTTTTGGTCTTCATTTTATGGGGTTTCGTCTGGGTAGCTGCATCCTTTGTTCTAGGGGTCTTTTTGATATTCTCCCCATTTTTATGACCCTTATTTGTTGTCTGAGTTGTTTAACTACATTTAATATCCTTTTTTGTTCCTTTCACAGTGTTTGGATTTCATTTGTTTTCTTCACAGGAACAACTGTTTCTTTTCTTGGGCCTAGACTCTGTTCTTCGTCCCAGAAGACGGTTATAGCGTCTTGAAGTATCACTTTTTTCTGGGTCCATACTGGTCCATAATTATCGCATCTATTACTGTTATTTGCCTCCCCCTCACCATGGAATGATCTTCCTGTAGATTCTACAAAAATTCAATGGCCATCGTCTCGTTACACTGTTGTAGACGGTTAAGGTAAGCAATCCAATCTGCTCTTACTAAAATTTTGTGTGCAACATCGGAGATCATTAACACCTTTGGTTCTCTGCGTATTGATATTCCTCCCATTTTGTTCAAGCTCAGCACACTGTTACTTTTTACAGAGAAAAAACAAAAAAATGACGATGAAACAACATGTTGTTTGAGCTTTAGCACACTGTTAATTTCTACAGAGTAAAAGCACAGAAATGACAATGGAACAACAAGCTGTGCATTTTGGGAAATATAAATACCATTAAACTTGTTATTCCCGAGTTTTGATGGAGTCATAGTACCTCCAAATAAGGAGTTGACACATATGCCAGCGTATTATGGAGTCACCCACCCCCCCCCCCCCCCCCCCCAAAATGTGATAGGCATCCTCGCCACAAATAAAGGAGCAGCATGCTGGACTACAGTCATACAGTAAAATAAAGGAAATATGTATATATCCATGACATGATTACAAAAGTTGATAGATTACTGAAATTGAGGCTTATAATGGATATCACAAATAGATATGGAAATGTCATGAAATGATGCGAAAAATAGAGGATAGGACAACTGACATAAGTAAAAGTTCTTATGCGATCATTATCCACTTTAACCATTATGATTGATTTATAAATGATTTTTCATGTATAAAAGGTTCGAAAGGGTTATATAACATAATCTCATTTGAAATCAATATAAATATATAAGAAAAAGGGATTATAATGACTATTGGTGTATGAAAAGTATGACTTCAATACCATCAACAGAGCTCTGTTGCCCACAGGTGTCCATAACCTTGACAAAGTTGCTTGTTTCACCCTTGGAACCATAATCCTTTGTGTATGCCTAGGAAAGTGTTGTGTGATGTCAGAATGGAGGTCATTGTGTTGGCTTGGTAACCAGATGAATCACAATGTCATTCACTAGGAGAGAGTGAAAGGTGGGCCGACCGCTCGTAATCAGACCTCCTGTTCCAAGGAATTTTTTCTTTTTCCGATATGCCTCTTGGATCATATCCCTGGTGCGGTGGCCATAGTGGGAATGCCACTTCACTTACTTCCTTATGATCATGGTAGGCTGGCTCTTGATGAGACCCCATATCCTTCATTTTACAAATCATGTTAGCAATTATATAGATATATATTTTCTCTTTTTTTTCTTTTTATTTTATATACCACTTTCCTTTTTATATACAGAGGATGGCTCAACACTTCTGAAGAGTAGGGATGGTGGAAGAAGTCTGAACATCTCAATACAGGAAAATATGCCCTTATTCTTATTCAATAATAATGATAAAAGACAATTATTAAGATTTAAGGAAGAACCAACATGATAAAAATAATCAATCAAATTGGTTTTAGTGAAAATAAAGACAACAAAGTGATATAAACAATTGTGTCCTTTCCTCTTTTTTCTTATCGATTCAAAGCAATTTCTCTAAAGATAACGATTTTTCCTTGATTTTTTTATCCTCTAGTTTTTGTGTTCTTACTTAAATGTATAGTTGTGCCTTAAATCAACCATTATTCAGGAAATTCCTCTAAATGATAAAGCACACACACACGAAAAAACAAAAAAAGCACTCAAAAAGTGATGTTCCTTAGATGGAACAGTTTTTGTTCCTTAAGAAGGACAACAAAAGAACATCTGCATGCAAAAACCATGGTTCTTTTAATAGGAACAACAAACAAAAGAAAAAAATACACTTGAAACTATTGTTCCTTAAGAGGAACAACAATTGTTCCTTAAATGGAACAACAAATAAAGCAAATGCGAAATAAAATATCACACCTTTGGAAAAACAACCTAAGATCATTTGAAATCAAAACTAATGTTCCTTTGGAAAGAATGACAGAAAGGAAAAAATGTGAAGGAGGGTTGTTCCTTTAAAAGGAACGACAAAACAATCTGGCAGAAGTGTTGTTCCTTCGTAAAGGAATGACAACATGCAAAGTGTTGTTCCTTCGGAGAGGAACAACAACAAACAAAGTGTTGTTCCTTCAGATATGAACAACACAAATGGAAAAGTGTTGTTCCTTCGGAAAGGAACAACAAAAATGCAGAAAGGTTGTTCCTTCGGAAAGGAACAACAAAAAATGTAGAAAGGTTGTTCCTTCGGAAAGGAAAAACAAAAATGAAAGTGTTGTTCCTTCAAAAAGGAACAACAAAAATGAAAAAGTGATGTTCCTTTGGAAAGGAACAACAAAAAACAAAAGTGTTGTTCCTTCAGAAAGGAACAACAAAAGAATGAAAGTGGTGTTCCTTCATAAAGGAACAACAAAAATGTGGAAATGTTGTTCCTTCGAAAAGTAACAATAGAAATTGAAAGTGTTGTTCCTTTCCAAAAATGCGAAAGTGTTGTTCCTTTGGAAAGGAATGGAAAAAGTGCGAAAGTGTT
This sequence comes from Pinus taeda, assembly GCA_000404065.3. Lineage (NCBI taxonomy): Eukaryota > Viridiplantae > Streptophyta > Pinopsida > Pinales > Pinaceae > Pinus > Pinus taeda. Next base: position 41,808 of record APFE031754427.1, read on the forward strand.
GTTCCTTCAGAAAGGAACAACAAAAAAAGGTGGAAATTTTGTTCCTTCGGAAAGGAACAATGAAATGCAAAAGTGTTGTTCCTTAAAAAAGGAACAACAAAACAGCAAAAATGTTGTTCCTTCAGAAAGGAACAACAAAATGCAAAAGTGTTTTTCCTTCAAAAAGGAACAACAAAAAGGCAGAAATGTTGTTCCTTCGGAAACAAACAACAAAATGCAAAATAATGTAGAAATACAAAAATCTGTAAAGAAAGTAGTTTATACAGCAGAAAAGAAAAACTTATGTATAAGGTTGAAAAACAACGAAATTATTTAGTGAACCAATGTTTAGGAAGGATTATTTTCCTCAGCAAGAATCTGCATATGAGAATCTTCCTAGAGCTGCTAGTAAAAAGATTCCCAAGTAAGCAGTTTATGGTACAGTCGCACTCGGTGACCATTTGCTTTTAAGGTATCTCTAGATCCGTCGATAGTAGTCAAATTAATGGTGGCATTGTCATATACTTTCTGGATTTCATACAGTCCAAGCCATTGAGTCTGATGTTTCCCCAGAAAATCCTGAAACTTGGAGTCATATAGGAGTGCCCAATCTCCTTCGTGGAAGATTTTATTTTTGATTAGGGCATCATGCCATTTTTCTCTCTGTTGTTGAATTAATGTAGTGTGTTGAAGAGCTGAGAACTTAATTTTATCTAGCTCGTTAATTTGTTGTAATCTATTAATCTGGGCCTCATTTAAATCCAAGCCAATCTCTTGTGTTGTTCTTAATGTTTGTATTTCGAACTCTATTAGAAAGATGGGTTCCTTTCCAAATACTAGCTAATATGGTGAATAGCCGGTGGTGTTTCTCCACATTTTTCGATATGCCAACTAGGCTTCGGGCAATCTTAAGTCCCAGTCATGCCTGTGCGATGCAACGTTTTTTGTCAATATCGCCTCTATCACCTTATTCGTGCTCTCTACTTGGCCATTTGCCTGTGGGTGATACAGAGTGGTAATTTTGTGCTGAATGTGATAATGTTTTAATGTTGCAGTGATTTTATTACCTACAAACTATGGTCCTCCGTCCATGATTATGTCCCTTGGGAGGCCATATCACACAAATATTTGGAACAAGAAATGAATCACCAAGTCCTCTGTAGCTCTTGTAAGTGCCTCTGCTTCAACCCATTTGGCAACATACTCTATTGCTACTAGAATATATGTCTTTTGATTTGATCATGGGTTGATCAAACCAAAAAAATCGAGCGTCCAATCTTCAAATGGTTCGATTACTAACTGTGGGTTTAAAGGCATTTAGTTGGACTATCCAGGACATCCTGCTCTTTGGAAAATGTCACAGGCTTGCACAAACTTCTTAGCATCTTTAAAGATTGTGGGCCAGTAATAACCTGTTTGCAAAACCTTGTGACTAGTCCTTCGATCTGTGAAATGTACGCCACATGGTCCATCATGACAAGCTTTCAGAATGTCAAATATTTTGTCTTCACAGATGCATCTTATGATCTGCATATCTGCCCCTATATGAAATAGGTAGCCCCCAATCTAATAAAATAAAGTACTATGTTGCACAATATGTTTTCGTTCATTGGGGGTTAGATTCTTTGGTAATTTTCCTACTGCTAAATAATTTGCAACATCAGCATACCAAGGTGTTTTGAAAGTAAAAGAAAACAAATGTTCATCTGGGAATTGATCTTCGACTGCTGCAGCATCCACTGGCTTCAACATTTGTGAGAGAAAGTCAGCTATAGGGTTCTCTTTTCGAGGTCGATCTTTTATTATGATGTCAAATTCCTGCGATAAAATCAACCATGTTGTTACCCTACTATTTCTAATAGGTTTATTTCCTAAATTTTTTATGGCAGAGTGATCCATATATAAGACAACATGATATCCAGTGATATAATACCTAAATTTATTTACAACATGTAAAACAACTAAAAAACTATTTTCAGTAACAATATAGTTTAGCTCAACAGGAGACAAATTCTTGCTAATATAATAGATTTCATATTATTTTTTGTCTTCTTCCTGCCCAAGGATTGCTCCAATAGTTGTGTCTGAAGCATCTGATGAAATTTGAAATGGCAGGTCCTTATTTGGGCCTCTAAGCACTGGAGCTGTTGACACAAGCTTTTTCAGTTCCTTAGAAGTGCGGTCACATTTATCTATCCAAACAAAATCAACATTCCCTATCAGTGTGTATAGAGGTGCAGCTATTTGAGAAAAATGTTCTATGAATCTCCTATAATAACCATAATCCTAGAAAATTGCGTACCTATGTCTCTGTGGTAGGAGTAGGTATTAACAAAATTATTTGAATGTTGGCCGAATCTACCTGTATTCCAACTACCGAGATATAATGACGTAGGCTGAGTCCTTTAGTCATCAACATATAGCACTTTTCATGGCTCAAGCAGAGCCTGGTGGCAATACATCGTTGTAGCACCTTTTCCAATGTGTCTAATGCTGGCTAAAAATCATCTCCATATGGTTTGAAATCATCCATGTATACTCCGAGCCCTTCATTTATTAAATCTGAAAAGATGCTAAGGATGACCCTCTGAAATGAGGTAGGGGATTGCATAGGCCACAGGGCAGGACTCTGTAAGAAAATGTTCCCCAAATATAGGTAAAAGTAGTTTTGTCCTAGTCTTTAGAGGAAATTTGAATTTGATTGTATCCACTGAAGCCATCCAAGAAAGAAAAGAATTTCTTTCCTGCTAATGTGTTTAATACCTAATCAATGAATGGAAGGGGAAAGTGGTCTTTCTGGGTTGCTTTGCTTAATTCTCTATAATCTACACAAATCCTTCACTTTCCATTTTTCTTTGGCACCACTACTAGTGGAGAGACCCACTTGCTATCGGAGATTGGATAAATAAATTTTGCATCCAAAATTTATTGTAATTCAGCTGTCACAAATTCTTTCAGGTGAGGTTTGAGTCTCCATTAGGGTTGGCGAACAGGTCTAACATCTTTTTCTGTATAAATGTGGTGCGTACACAGCTGGGGATCGATTCCCGTCACATCCAAATAATCCCATGCAAAAGCTTCCTTATATTTTCTCAGTAGTTGGGCCAACTTTTCTTCTTGTTCAGGAATCAGGTTATTTTTATTGTTCAAGGTTTTTCCTGGCTCAATCTCTATAGTTTTGTTGTTTGAAATAGAGGTAGTGGGTATTGATTGGTCATGAGTGTCTTTGAGTGGATCTTCTTCTAGTTCATTGTCAAATGCTTCCTTTATCATGTGACATTGTCCATGGGATTTGGATTCGGATTGGTTAATGAAGTTGTTAATAATATCATCCTTTGTTTGATCTTTAAAATCGAGGGCATCTTCTATGGTTAATGGGGACCTAATGTTTTCTGTGAGGTATGATACAAGTTGTTTGTTAGTTTTTATTATTGTTACACTTGGTTGGGCTAGAGGGTATAGAGCTAGATTCTTGATATTACTCCCTCTAGTTATAGTCATATTGCCTTGTCGGCAGCTAATGTAAGCATCAGCAGTCACAAGCCAAAGTCTATCTAAGATTAATGGGTGTCCATCAAGTCGGCTTTTGGGGTTGATTATCAGAAAGTTAGCAGGATATTCCCAGGAATCTACGGATACCATTACATCATGTAGTGTATCTTCTAGCCTAACTACTGACCGGTCAGCTAGTTCTCATAAGGTGGAGGTTGGTTCCACTGATGAAATGCCCAATTTTTTACAAGTGGTGGTTGTTAAAATATTAATTGCAGCCCCTAAATCAACTAGGGCATTTGAGAAGGTTTTTCCATTGATTTGCACCGTCACTATAGGATTCCCTGGGTCTTCATATTTGACGGGTGCTTCTCTTATTGATAACAGATCAGATAGAGTGCCAACTACTTGGACTATTCGGTTAGTTTTTATTCTCCTCTTTGGTTTCATTATACATAACTCTTTAATTGTTTTTCCATATATTGGGATATCTTGGATAGCTTGGAGGAGTGGGATTTTTATATATAAATTTCTTAGTTCTCCCAGAATATCAAATTCGGGATGTTCTATAGGTCACGGTATGATTAATCATTCTGGGAATGGGGGAGAAGATGTGATTTCTTGGTCATGAGTTTGTTTTCTAACCACATCTTCTTCTTGTAATGGTTGTTTTGCAGGTAACTGATTTTCAACTTGAGCATTTTTATCTCCCTCAGTTTCTATTATGCGCCTAGACCTTAATTGAAGGTTGTTGCACTCCCTTACATTGGTTTATAGTTCTGGTGTTTTGATTATTTGGATAGATTGAACCGGTCTATTATTTGGGTTTGGGTTGGGTTGGGCTAGGATTTGTGGTCTTAAGTTGGAATGGGGATTTTTTTGTAGTGTATATGGCACTGGCAGTGTAGGTCGAGGGAGTGGGATGGTTCCATCTGGCTGATTCATCGGTCTTTTCCAGTTTGACTACCAGGCTTGACTCTGCAAAGTGGGAGGGGACCATTATGCTGGATATTCATTGTTTTGCCAATATGGTGGATAGTAGGGAAATTTGGGCAATTAGTTTGGCTTGTTTGATTTGGCCATGGCGATGAAGGAAATGGTTGTTGTGACCAGTTTGAAAAGGGTGGCTGATCTTGCCACATTGTATTATATTGCTGAGCATGATATTGCAGAGATTGGAAAGAAGAAGATGGATTAGAGGGCATACCTGATTGTCGTGGTTGTCATTGACGACACTGATTGAGTAGGTACACTAGTTCTGATTCTTCCTCCACTTCCTTGTACACTGCTTTCAAACCTGGGAGTGAGGGGCAGTTCTCTATTGAGTTTTTTTTTTCGCAAAGAGCATAGACTTGAATTGCATCCAGTGGGAACTCTTTATGGCTTTGTTCCTTTCTGTATCTAGGGTAGAATATTGCCATATTTTGCTCTGCTTCTACTTGTTTATGTTTCACTTGCATAATATCGAGTTGTGTTGTCAGAGTCCCCAATATATCAGTTTTGAAATTCTCCAGTAAATTCTCGATTTCTACACAGGTTACTCCTCCACCAAATATCTTGTTGTCCCTTGTGAGCATGTCACGTTCCGCTGGTCTTAGCCTTGTACTGCTTCGTGAACTCCTGATGCACAGATCAATAATGTCGGAAAAATTTTCTTGATAGATGTCACCATTTCCCATGATATTTAGTGTTTCAACCCATTCTTCCTTCATGTCTTTAATTAATTTCATTTTTAATACATTGTCAGGTAAGGGTAGTGATGTATAAGGCGATCTTTGAAGATTATACTAAAAGCGTTCAACATACTCTTCTAGTGTCTCATTAGGTCTAGCTACCATCTGAAATATTTCATCCTTTAAATTTCTAGACCTACAATAATCCCGATACATATTCAAACAAACACCTTTCATCTGATCCCAGTCATTTATAACACCTCCACCTAGTCACATAAACCACCATAAAGTATCCCCCTTCAATGTAGAGGGAAATAATTTTAGCTTTTGCGGATTGGTGGTATAGTCATACCCCTAGCATAGCACATTGAATTCAAACAAAAATGTGCCTTGATCTTCTGATGTTAGGCCATGGAATGTAGGAATATGCTGGAGAGGAATGGCCTGCATAGGTGCATTAACTGCAGTATCTACAATGGGATATTGCAGTGTGGAGGTTTGGGGTGTTTGTTGGTTCTAGGCCATTTGGTCAAATATGTGTCGATATCCTTCTGTGATTTCTAGGGGTGTATTCCTAGGCTGGTTAGAAGGAGAAGGAATGGACTTAAGAGCACTTCCTTTGTCTAAGATGATGAGAGTTCCTTGTTGAACTAATGTTTGGGGGATCTTAGCTTTTCAGGTTCTTCAAATTTGTTCTGGATGATTTTGATAGCACTTCCCTTATTTGGGTTGCTTAGTGGCTGAACTATTCCAAGAGGAGATCTTGGTTCCTTGGTTTCCCCTATTTCTGCTCCTCCTTCGCAGAGATTACTACAGTTCCCTTCTTGTAACGATTTTTGGCTAAGATTCTCAATTTCTTGAAAGTTTTGCTCCTTTGTTTGGCTGTGCATCTCAACAAAGGCTACAGATGGTGATTCTGTGGCCCGAAGGGAACATGTAGGTTGTCTAGAAGTAGCTTTTCTAGGGCCTACTGATGGCTAAGATTCTACTTTTTTAAGAATATCGTCTATAAAGGTTGACCGGCCAAGGGTCACTGGTCCCTTAGCTTTATCAGGTTTGGGTAGTGGTTTTGGGTTCCTTTCAGGATTTTTCTGCTTAGTTTGCACACAAATCAAATGCTTATTTCTACCCAAAATAATCAACAAATCTGCAAGAAAGCGGGTGGGGGAGTGGGGTTGTTACATGCTCCATACATAGGTTCTTACCTTTCATTTTTAAAACCCAACTCTCTCCTAGAAGGTACTTACACTACTCTCTTTTCAAAAGAAACAAATGACTACACTCTCCCCGGTAACGACGCCAAAATGTTGAGCGATAAAAAGGTGTCTTTTAACCCCTATTTACCCTACATTATTTATTAGTCCAGGTATGATTTTTTATCTCAAGAGTGTACTTAGCATGAGGCGGTCACTTTTTCAAGAGTAATGTTTGCAGTATAGTGCTTAAAAATGTAACTGAATGCTGGAAACAAAATCTAATTGTAATGGCAAGAAACTTAAATGTTTTGTAACTAAGTCATTCACTCAAGAAACTACAACAATCATCAGTCAAGGATGCAACAATGATAACTCTTTCCCCTGTAAACTGGTGTAAATGAAAATCAATCACAAACAAGATCTCCAATCTAAGAACTTAGACAGTAGTAGTCAATGCTTGTTACAGTTGTAGATCCTTTCTATTCACACCAAAGAAAATACTGGAAGTAACAATTTGATTAGCAGAAAAGGAAGAACAACTAAATCTATTGAAAAGATCGAACAACAAAGCTTAATCTACACAAATGAATTGAGCAACAATATTAACCAAAAGGAATCGAATAACTATCTTTAACTAAGAAAGGAATTGAAGAACAATCTTTAACTAATAAAATAATTGAATAAAAATCTAAGAAAGGAACAACAAATCGCAATAAGTGTGAACACGCAACAGCTATAGAGTAATGGAATCAGTAATCATAATGGACATTAACCACAGTCATAAAGGAACGACAGTTGCAGTTATAATGGAACAACAGTTAAATGAATAGAAATCACAACTGTAAGTAAACCATAGTTAAATGGACGACAAACACAACTATAAATGAACAACGATATCAATCTATAAATGAACAACAATAGCAACTGGAAATGAACAGCAAAATCTAAATTAAACAATGCGATATTGCTTCAAAAGGAATAGCATAACATTTTCAGTTGTAAATAATAATTTTGCTATCCAATTACGATTTCGATATAACAGAGCAATTTAGGGAAATGTTAAGAAACAAAAGATTACTGATTAAAGTGAATTAAGAGAATGCAAAGGAAATCAAACCACACACGACTGTAATCGGAAAATAATGATACAAGAAGCAAGTGGATCCACTAGGGTTGGGCCCTTAGCCACTAGGGAATCACTACTGTGGTTACTCTAGAATTAGATAATGGAACAACAACTGAGTTATATATTAATCATCAATGGTAGAGTTACGACGATCACTCTTCAAAGAGAGTCGATGATCAAAGTTAATTTTAAAACAATAAGTCCTAGAAATTGACAATAAAAATCTACCCCCCTGGGCTACCAACACTGTCCCTCTTTATAATGGCCAGGTGGAAGTATCAAGAGTACTGATAAGCTTTGAAACAGTGATCCCTCACGATCAAAGGATCCTGAGGGATTCGCTTTGTCTTTGATCTCTAGTTATGGTTTTGTCCTCTTATGTTGATGCCATATTTTCTATACCTTTTCGTGGACCATGTGCTCTGATCTTGATTTCCTCGTCTAGATTCAGCTTCCTGTCAAAGGGACAAGAGATGCTTCTACTTTGTCTTTTCCTCCTGAATAGTGATTTTCCATTTTCTTCACTTTCTATATAGAAAAAAACAATAATTATTCATTTTGTATCAATAAAAAATCTCCTTAATTCTATAATAATTCTTTAATCATATTGCCATCTTAGAGTGTAAAGAAGTTATGATTCAAAGGAAAAGATAAATAACTAAATGGTAAATACATACCTTTTCCAGTGTTCAACAGTGTCCTTGGTCATCACATTAATGGAAGCCCCATGATCGATCAAGTGTGTGGAACAATGGTGCCATTGATATGCACATCCACTACAGGGCTCCTAGGGTCCAAATACTTTGGACAGATTTCCTACCCCATCATTAAGTCGGGCAACTGTCCAATGCCATTAATGGTAGGTTCATCTCTTCTTCACCTCCCTGGATGCTTGAATCACTTCTCCTTAATCAATTTTTTGTAAATCGGTACATATTTAATGGCTTAGAGAAGTGGAATCTTGATACATAGGTTTTTCAATTCTTCGAAAAGTTTAGTTTCTTCTAGGGTAGGCTAGAGTGGTTAAGTTAATATCTCAGGAAAGGGTGGATTTACTTTAAGAATTCTTTCCTCTCTCACTTCTTCAACCTCCCTAGGTGGAGGTGGAGGTGGAGGTTGGTTATCTGGGATAACTCTCCAATATCTCAGGTTAATTTCCTGGATCTCCACAACATAAGCTTAATATGATGTCTCTCCATTGTATACTTGTTGTGCATGTCTATTGTTTAGGATCATATTTGGTTGGGCAGGAATCTGTGTTCATTTAGGTGGAGCAGAGTGTAACAATTATGGTTGGGAAGGTGGTGAAGGAAATAAAGAAGGAATATTTTTGTACTGGGGTCTCCACCCCTAAGGTGGTGCATTGCACTAAGGTTGTTGCAGAGCATATGGTTTAAGTGACTGGCTGGCTAGTTGGGAATGATACTGAGATGCAAAGGACCAAGGAGGAGGTGTAGACCAGGAAGGATGAGCACGGGGTCCCTAAAAAGGTATGGATGTGGTCTGGTTGTGGCTATAATATGCATTGAAGAATGAACATTGTTGTACTGGGTTCTCCACCCCTGGGGTGGTGCATTCCACTAAGGTTGTGGCAAAGCATATGGTTGAAATGACTGGCTGGCTGCTAGGAATGATATTGAGATGCAAAGGACCAAGGAGGAGGTGTAGACTAGGAAGGATGATTAGGGGGTCCCTAAGAAGGTATGGATGTGGTCTGGTTGGGGATGTAATATGCATTGGATGACCCTTGCATGCCTTGTTGGTATGGCCTAGGCCCATGAGGTCTCCTTTGGTTTATGTAGCAGAGCTTCTCAGTGACCCCTTCAGCTCCTTGATATATATCTTTGAGTCCAGTCAAAGAAGGACACTTGTGTGTGGAATGGTTTTTTTCACAGACTGAGAAAATTTCAATAGAATTCAATGGATATTCATTCCTAGGGTGCCTCCAAGTGCATCTAGGACAGAAAATGGCCAAGGCTCTCTCTACTTCCTCCTGCTTTCTCCTAATGTGCATAGTGTCCATTTAAAAGGCAAGGGTTTATAGCATATCACTCTTGAGATCTTCTAGAATGTTTCCAACTTCACCCTTGATGGATGAATTGGAAGAGGATGTACTAACCATAGGTTGACTTCCCCTACCCTTTTTCCTAACTACCCTAGAATTGTTTCTAAATATAGACTTGATATCCTCATAGGGTAACTAGTATATATCTCCTCCTACTAAAAAGTGTAGCATATCCAAAAGGTCTTCCCTTACTCCTCTAAGAAGGATTAGCTTCAGTGACCCACGGTCAAGTGTGCACATGGCCCTTTTGTAACTAAGCTAGAATCTTTCTTCATAATCCTCTAAGTATTCATCATTACCTAAGGCCACACTAAAAATTTCATCTTTACTATCTTTAGACCTAGAATATTCTCAATACTTGTTGTTGAAGTCTTGTTGCATTTGAGCCCAAGTTGTGATGTTATTCCCAGGTAAACCCATGAACCAGGACAAAGCTGCATCCTTGAGGGTAGATGGAAATAGTTTCAACTTCTCCTCATAACTTGTGTAGTCATAGGTTTGGCATATAACAACAAACTCAAATAGGAAAGTGTCGGGATCTTTTATGGTCAGGCCATGGAAATGAGGAAGGGAAGAGGGGCTTATATTTTTCAGCTTAGTGTCCCCATTGGTTTACCTGATGGGGAAGGCACCCTCAACTCTCTCTCTCCATTCCCTCTGTCATTTTTGTTTTTAGCCATTAGCTTGTTAGGAATGGGTTCTTCTTCTTCTTCTTCTTCTTCTTCTTCTTCTTCTTCTTCCCCTGTAGGTTCTTCAAGTATGTGTGGTTTCTCACCTAAGGGTTCCTCCAGTTCATAGCCATCGAGGAAGAGGGAAGGTTAGTTGTTTGATGCAGTGGGGGTATTTGGAAAAAATTCCCTAAGTTATCCCTATTCCTATGAGGCATGAAAGGATATGTTTTTGGTTTGGTTTTATGTTTTTTTTCAAACTTTCAGAATTAATTTATAGAAATGAAATTGCAGTTTGAATGAAAACCACTGACTGAATGGAAAAATAATTGTTGAATTGAAATCTTACTTTCAAAATGGAAAGGAAAGCAGATAATATAGAATGAGAAAGGAAGAAACTAAATTACTTTTGTAGAAATGTAACTAATATCATAATATTAGAAACAATAAATAGAAGAGAGAAAGCAGTAATCACATATTACTCAGACACCTCCTTGGCAATGATGCCAAAACTTAGTGATGAGCACCAATATTGGAGCAAGAATGTTGCAACTCCTGGGCTACCAGCTTTACTTTATCAACACGAGGTTCATACAAACTTGGGATGATAGTGTTGTATAGGCAAGAAAAGTGATGGCTCTGCCTTTTGTCACTGTTCAGCTAGAGAGAGATCACTGGGGTTTTCAAGCCAAACTTCTATGGATTCAAAAGAAGCTTGGTTCCTTGATGAAAGAAATAGAAATCTACTCTAAGAGAGAGCTCGAAAATAACTCGAGTTTTTATAACAAAAATTTGAATCCTAATGAGGCTATAGGCCTCTATACTTATACAACTAAAGTCCCCAACAAATTCCTTAAATTTAGGGAATCTTAGCTCCAAAACTCGAGATGAACTAACTCTTTCTCTATCAATTCATCAGTTGCCTTCTGATCTTCATGACTTGGATGCTTGCACTTTGAGCTAGTGGGATTAATGGGGGAATGTTCGAATGGAGGAGGAGTAAATGAGGAGGATTTACCTCCTATAATCTCTCTACCTTGTCCCATTCGAGTTTCAAACCTTAGTCTTGCCAAAATTCCTTGATTTTCTCTTACAACCCTGCATTCAATGCATATTAGTTCACTAGGCATCAGTCCCAACTCGTATCAATCCCAGTTTGAAAGGGATCAGTCTCAATTCGGCTAGGAACACACAACACAAAAGGACATGCACAACTTCCAGCAGAGCAGTCCACTCGGATGCGGCAGTCACAAGAAAAAAGGTAAGATAACATGTATGCACTCATTGATTAGTTTGAGATGAGCACAATGGTTGTTACAACAAGGTTCTTGTGAAAGATATGTCTGGTGTTTGGCTGAGTAGTTGACATGGACGCAACAACATTAACAACATATACAACACATTAACAACAAGATTCATATAATTGCATACAAATTATTTCATACACAAGTACATAAGTTAAACAACATATATCATTAAGGTAACCGAAGCAATCCAAATACAATAACAACATGTGCATGAAAATGTGTTGGCTCTTATTATATAAAGAAGTGTCAGTCACAATCATAAAATACATCCATGTAAACCTGCTAGCCCCAAAAGTGGAACGTTACATCCACATCTGCCTGCTCCTCCAAAGAGATGAACTAGCTCTGTGCAGTGGAGAAGCAAAGGCATGTTACAATACTCTCCAAGTTTTATCCAAGATAGTCTTATCAGAAGCTTGGTTGACCAAAAGCCTCTACAATGAGTTATGAGGGACTATTTATAGAAAAGGGTGGGGTGACCCTTGACATTCCCCTTTGTGACAGTTCACTACCATCATGACTCTTCACCTACTCTATAACTATTACATCCAACAATTGACACTTGAATTACACTTGACATGACTCAACATTACAATGCACATGTACTCATGTGAGACAACATGGCTTCAACAAGCTTTGCAAGACATCAGTGACACTTGGTTTGCTATGATGAGACCAACTCTTTCACATGCTTGTGATGGTGAAGGTGGCGAGCTGATGCCAAGCTCGGTCGTCCATGATGGTGTGCATCCATCTCATGGTGACATCTTGCTGAAGCGAACTGTTGCCTTCATTGCAACCGATGCATTGGTTCGACCCCTTCATCCAACTCATCTGATAATATGCACATGGTCTTCTTGGGTACAATTGAACCGGAAACATGCTAATGCATATGGTGTATGTTGATCTTCAAGTATGTGCTAGTGGTCATGCGCATTAACTTGTCGTAGTACATGTTCAACCCCAGTTGGACTTGCTTCTTCTCTTCGCCTTAGTGAGTGCGTTGAATGAGTTTGATTACATGCATGCGCTCAATGACATGCATGCTTCTGAACCCCTTCCATGTGACCAACAACACTGCTCACAATGTATGCTCTATGTCAGATTGTAGGAGGGATCCTTAACTTGTTGATCCGAATTGGATCCTAAATCTCTCTATGTTTTCATGACTATTTCAAATTATGCTAAAAGATTCAAGTCCTAGAAAAGATCGAAGCTATCAAAAGGAATCCTCATAAAAATTGCAATTGTGGCCAGAGTGGAGAAATAAGGACCCTTGGTCGAGCACGCAGACCGCTGGCCCATGGTAAGCGCAATGGCACGAAACTGGAAAAACTAGAGGCCAGATCAAGAAACGAAGGTGGATTCTGATACACGATTAGCGCTAATTACTAATTGCATATCATAGGGTGCCCCCCTCAGTGTAGGAAAGCCCCGAAATGCTTGGACATGAAAATGTTATAAAACTTGGAAATGTAACTAGTTTGGTTCCATTGCACGGATTCCCCAAAACTAGTGGGATATTAGAAGGCTTCGAGGTGGTAAGCAGTTTTGACTGAGCCCCACGTGATGCCAAACATTGAGTGACATGCATCCAGAAAAAGAGAGAGAAAACTGTCCGCATAGGAAAGGTAAACATCGTGTGACTTATCCACTCAATGTGAAGGATAATGATAGGATCTAGGGGGTCCAGATCAATGGTGGAGATACGTCCTGATGACTGACTAGATTTGACAGGTCGAAAATCAAGATAATAGGATTTGAAGTCCAACGTGGATGATGAGTTAGCAAACGATTTTTCTTCGCAAGCGATCTTGAAGCAAACAGATTTAACAGCCATTCAAGTGTGATTGAGGGAATCTAACACCCAGTTCATTAGCAAACAGGTGGCCACCTCCCTGCAAGGCGTTACATACTGATGATGACGCAGAGCAAAGGAATTTGAATGGATAGAGGAAAGGAAACCAGAAGGCTAGGAAGCATAAACGAGCAGTCAAAGAGCATACTGGCTTTAAAGCCATGAACTGACAAAAGCAGAGGATGAGCAACACATAGAAACGTACAAAACTAATAGCAGAGAACAAAGAGTAGAAGCTGAGCTGACCTGAAGGTAAAATCGAGCCGGATAGATCCAAAGAGAGCCAGAGAGTCTGTGTACTCCATTGAAGGCGTGAGAGGTTCAAGCAATCTCCTCGGTATAGGCTTGTCATACTACTATGACCCCCATAGGTCGAGTTTCAGTAATGAGAGTCTGTGCACTCCATTCCTACTGACTATATTCTATTAGTGAGACTCGAATCAAGCTCACCATTATAAAACTCTACTTGGAAAACATAATACAGACGCCACCACTGAAAGGTTGAACCAAGAGATGTAGCCCAGGAGCATTGGGTGAACTTGTTATTAAAATTATTTTGTTTACATGTTTGACTGTTATGTTTTCTCTGATTGCCTTAGTGTCTATGTATTCTAGCAATCTTATCGATCCATTGCATAAGTAACATAGGCACATCCATGCACATGAGTTTGTAATACCTTTCATTCTTTATCATGGATAAATTTTAGATCAAGTTGTATAAGAGCATTTGGTTTATTAAGGTTAGACACGCTTATGTTGGATTTTTTTGTTGAATACTAACTAGATCAAAGCTTAAATTACGAGAAGGAGAATTGGTTGAAACTAACCCAGAAATTGGAAGAGTCTATTCTAAGAGGAAAATGTCAAAAGAAAATCCCTTGGAATTAGACCCCCAGATCATGGATAGTTTTATGACCCTAAAGACCATGGTGGAGGAAATGTATAGGGACTACAAGAAACATAGAGATGAAGATGCATCAAGCTCCAAACAAGACAAAGGAGTAGAAGAATCTCTCTTGCATGACCACTCCAAAGGCAAAGGGAAAGAATAAAAATTCCTCACACCTCCTAATAGCCCTAAACATAAAAAAAAAGACATCTTTGATTAAATTAGATGTTAAATTTGATTTAGCAATATATAATGGAGAGTTGAATGCAGAGAAGCTGGCTAATTGGATCCGATAGATTAATGTTTATTGCAGAGTGCAAAGCATTGACTCAAATAAGAGTAAGATTCAGCTGGCTAGCCTACGCCTTGGAGGCACTGCCTTGGTATGGTGGGAAGGCAGGACACAAGCTGGCATGAAGAAACATGGTAAGATTCTCTCTATCTAGAGTGAATTTGTTTCTGTAATTAAAAAGCAATTCTATCCACTAGCCTACATGTAGCAATCCATGATGAGCTGGAAAACACTTCGACAACTAAAAGGGAAATGTGTACAAGGTTACACTCAAGAATTTCGGAAAAGAGCTTTGATTCTAGGAATTTCTTTAGACTCACCTGAGACTCTGTTGAAGTACATAGGTGGTCTACACAGTCACATGAGGCACACTATCCTCATATTTAATCCCACTAGCATAGATTAGGTATCTGTTCAGGCTACGCATCTAGAAGCTAGAGGTAAGAATGGGAACCCAGAAGTTGGGGGATCATCCCAACCCACTGCAAGCAAAAATAAGGAGAAAATAAAACATAAATGGAAAGAGAGGAAGACAAACATTGTACATAAGAGCAAGTCCTCATGCACGCATTGTAAGAAGGATGGGCATGATGATGAACACTATTGGATTCTACATCTAGAGCTGAAACCTAAGAAGTTCGAGGGCAAGAAGAAGAAGAATACTTCTGCAACTATTCAAAGGGATTTGGGGTCAGACTCAAGAGATGAAGAAAAAATTGCAGCCACAAGTATAAAAGGCTATGGGTCTCCAATTGTTTTGGTGAAAAATAAAGATGGGTTGTGGAGAATGTGCATTTATTACCGAGCATTGAATGAGATAACGATCAAAAATCATTATCCCCTTCTTTGCATAGATGATCTATTAGATCAGTTAAAAGAAGCTGTTTATTTTTCCATGTTAGACTTGCATAGTGGCTATCATTAGGTCAGAGTTGCAGAACAAGATGCATGGAAGATTGCTTTCAAAACAAAGCAGGGATTGTATGAGTGGCTGGTTATACCTTTTGGCTTAACTAATTCTCCTGCTACTTTCATGAGAATAGTGAATGATGTACTTAGACCTTTCTTGATGATTTTGTTATTGTATATCTGGATGACATTCTTATATTTAGCAAAACATGGGAAGAACATTTAAAATATGTTAAATAGACACTAGATGTTTTGAAAAGAGAAAAACTTTATGTTAAACTCTCAAAATGTGAATTTGGCGAAACATCTTTGAATTATTTGGAACATATAGTAGGGGATGGTGAATTGAAGATAGATCCCTCTAAGGTTGTATTCATTGTAAACTGGCCTAAACCCAAATATGCTACAGAGGTTAGAAGCTTCTTAGGAGTAGCACAATATTGGAGAAATTTTACTTCTAACTTTTCCTTAATTGCAACTCCCTTACATGCTTTAACAAGATTAAACAAGGTGTTTCAGCGGGAGACAAACAGCAGAAAGCCTTCGACACCTTGAAAGAAAATATTAGTACAGCACCAATGCTAGCACTGTCGATCTTCAAAGACCATTTGAGATTGAAACAAATGCCAATGACTATGCCATGGGAGCAGTGTTGATGCAACACAGTAAACCCATATGTTATCATTCTAAGACATTTAATTCTGCAGTAGTTAACTATCCTACATATGATAAAGAATTGTATGCATTAGTACAGAGTGTGAAAAATTGGAAACATTACTTAATGGGAAAAGGGACAATTATACATACTGATCATCAACCACTTCAATATCTACATTCCCAAACTAAGCTGCAGCAATCAAGACACTATAGATGGATGGGTTTTCTACAACCGTTTCATTTAGTCATCAGATATAAAAAGGGCATACACAATAAAGTTGCAAATATGTTATCTAGACCAATTATAAATACATCTACTATACTTATGTATAATTCAGTATTGCATGAAATCTACAATTAACAATATGCTCAAGATGTAGATTTCAAAGATGTATATGCAACTTTAAGTCAAGGCAAACAAGTAGAAGAATTGGATTATGATATTAAGGGCCAACTCTTGTATCATTGTGGGAAGCTATGCACTCCACAAACTAAAAGAGTAAATATAATTCGAAAAGCACACACTTCTCTAATATCAGGTCACTTTGGTGTAAGAAAAATGGTTGCACAAGTGCAAAGATTTTGTTACTGGCTGAAAATGAATGAGACAGTTTCTAGATATGTAAGAGGGTGTACCATGTGTGATAAAAGCAAGCCTAGAATTAGAAAGCTAGGCTTGTACACTCCACTACCAGTTCCTTCTCATCCTTGGGAAAGTGTTTCCAGGGAATTTGTTGTAGGACTGCCTAAATCTAGGAAAGGTCATGACTATTTATATGTTGTTGTGGATAGTTTCAGCAAAACGTGTATTTTAATACGTTGTAACAAACAGATAACAACTAAACAAACTACAAATTTGTTCTTTCAGCATGTATGGGTTCATTTTCGATTACCCACTTCCATAATATTTGATTGAGATACCCAATTTGTTGGGACATTTTTGTCAAGCTTGTGGGAATTGATGGACACTAGGTTGAAGAAAAGCACATTTTTTCATCAGCAAATAGATGGCCAAACAAAATTGGTCAACATGATAGTGATCTAGTTGCTCAGAGGCTATTGTAGCAAGCTTCCCAAACTTTGGGATGAACATTTATGCTATGTGCAACATGCTAACAACCAATCTAAACATTCTTCTACACAGAGATCTCCTTTTGAGACCTGTTCTGGTTTCACACCAACAACTCCCTTGGATTTTGTCTTTGGTAAAGACATAGCAGTTGATGGACACAGTGATGTGGACAAGGCAACCAAGTTCATTGAACAAATCCAAGAGATTCACTAGGCAGTATAGGAACAACTAAAAAAGAGCCAAGCGAAGTACAAGGCAAGGCATGACAAGCATTGAATGGATCATAATTTCCAAGTTGGTGACCAAGTCTGGCTGTATATCAGCAAAGACAAGAAGCAAGGTGAAGGTAAGAAGCTGAAGCCAATAAGGTATGGACCTTTCAAGATACTTGAAAAAATTGGTGAGAATGCTTTTCGCCTTGATCTACCAACTTACATGCACATCTTCTTAGTTGTTAGTGCAGACAGCTTGAGACCATTTGAACCTTCATTAATTGAAGATCTCAAAGAGAAAAGTCAATTGCCTTCTATTGATGATCTGTTACATGAATATCTTAATGAGTTGCAGGAAGATGCAATTTTGGACAAGAAGGTAATAACTACACGAGGAGGTGTGTTGAGTACCTCAGGATCAGACTCAAAGGTTCAAAGCCAAGTTGTGCAAAATGGATAGAAATTGAGCAAGTGAGGAAGCGATACCCTCACTTGATTGATGCTTGAAAGAAAACCAACTTTTGGTGGTCGAAAAGATTTTTCAGTAGGAAGGTTGTGATCTAACTTGGATACTAAAACTCTCCAATTTTTCATGACTATTTCAAATTATACTAAAAGATTCAAGTCTTAGAAATTATTGAAGCTATTAGAAGGAATCCTCATAACAATTATAGTTGTGGCCAGAGTGGAGCAACAATGACCTTAGGTTGAGTGTGTAGGCAGTTGGCCCATGGTAAAGCGCAATGGAACAAAAATGGAAAAACCGAAGGACAGATCAAGAAACGAAGGTGGATTCTAATAGTGTATCGTAGGGTGTCCCCCTCAGTGAAGGAAAGCCCCAAAACACTCAGACCCAAAAACGCTATAAAACTTGGAAAAGTAACTATTTTGGTTCCGTAGCACGAATTCCCCAAAACTGACAGGATACCAGAAGGCTTCAAGGCAGTAAGCAGTTTTGACTGAGCCCCGCCTGATGCCACACATCGAGAGACATGCGTCCAATAGAAGAGAAAGAAAACCGCCTACATCAGATGGGTAAATGTTGTGCGACTTGTCCACCCGATATGAAGGATGACCATAGGATCTGGGGGGTCTAGATCAATAGCAGAGATACGTCTCGATGACTGATCATATTTGATAGGTCGAAAAGCAAGATGATGGAGATTTGAAGTCTGATGTCGATGATGAGTTGGCAAATGATTCATGTTCGTAGGTGATCTTCAAGCAAACATATTTAACAGCCATTTGATATTTATTTAGGGAATCTAATACCCCGTTCATTAGCAAATAGGTGGAAACCTCCCTGCAATGTGTTACCTAGTGATGATGACATAGAGCAGAGGAATTCAAACGAACAGAGGAAAGGAAACCAGAAGACCAGGAAGTAGAAACGAGCAGTCAAAGAGTAAACTGGCTTTGACGCCATGAATTGACAGAAGCAAAGAAGATCAACACACAGAGATGTTGAAAACTAATAGCAGAGAACAGAGAGTAGAAGCCGACTTGACCTAAAGGTAGCATCGAGCCAGATAGAGCCAAAGAGAGTCAGAGAGTCTGTGTACTCCATTGAAGGCTTGAGAGGTTCAAGCAAGCTCTTGAGTATAGGCCTGTCATACTACTATGAACCCTAGAGGTCGAGTTTCAGTAAGGAGAGTCTGTGCACTCCATTCCTACTGAGTACATTCTGTTAGTGAGACTCGAATCGAGCTCACTATTGTAAAACTTTACTTGAAAACATAATATAGAGGCCACCAATGGAAGGCTAGACCAGGAGACATAGCCCAAGAGCATTGGGTGAACTCCTTATTAAACTTGTTTTGTTTACTTCTTTGACTGTTATGTTTTCTATGATTGCCTCAGTGTCTATGTATTCTAGAAATCTTATCGATCCGTTCCATAAGTAACATAAGCACATCCATGTACATGACTTTGTAATACCTTTCATTCTTTATCTTGGATAAATTCCAGATCACTTGTACAGGCATAGTTTCATCCATGAGTGCATGTTGCACCCACTGTTGTTCCTGTTCCTATTCTAACTCATTAGTCTGTCTGTGCAACTTCATGTTCTTCCTGAATTGCTGCTTCAGCACATGACACTCCTTCTTTGTTCCATCTTCTTCCTTCACACGATCTTCATGCCACGTTATCACTTCATAGCCGAAGTCTCCAAATTTTCTTTCATCATCAATGGACCTACTTGGGCCTGCAACCTTGTTCCGTCTCTGTTTTGTCAACAACCCTCCTCTTGAATTCATTACATTTGGTATGTTGTCTTCAGATGTTGTTCATGATGTTGCTCATTGTGATGTTGTTTCTATCATGTCATATCTTGATTTCCTAGTCTACGAACAACTTGATGTTTTCGTGCATAGACAAGTCCATGGACACTTGATCGACTGCATCCCTAAGTGTGCTCTAAATGATGTCTTCGTCTCTACTCTCCTAGAAACCATTGTACCTATATTATTGAGAGGAAGATGAACACCTGGAATACCTGGAGACAAGGAAACACTCATGGCAAGAAATCTATCATTCAAAAACCAAAATGAACATGAGAACTGATTTGCAACATACCTGGGTGAATGATCATGAAGGTTCCGTAATTTCAGCCAGGAGATTTGGAGACCGACTACCAAGACTACACAAGGCATAGCCTGGGCTATTGGGAGAATAGCTTACTATTGGAACTGCACAATGCACAGTCCATCTTGGCTACTAACTACTGGGATTGTACAATATGAAATTCTAGCTAGGAAAGATTATTGGACTAGGGACAAATTTGCACAATTTCTTGGCCCAAGCGGCCAGTGTCCTCTAGAAAAACACAAAATAGCGTTGGAGGCTAGTGATGGGTAGGAATACAAAAATCTGGAGAGGAAGGTGAGCCTTCCTTCCCCAAATTGTGCAATACAACTTTTGTGAAGGGAGAGTCTGGGCCAAGGTTGGCCCGACTCACCGATGGGCAACTGAAAGCGACTAAGACAGTAAACACATGGTGACACTATGTGATAGAAGAAGTGTTTGACAGTGCATGCCAAACATGAATGAAAGATTCAGTAAACAGACCAACATGCATGTGGTGAGGTAGTTCGTTGGTTGGGCGAACGTTTGTACAAAATAATTTCATGCATGTAACAATAGTGAGATAACAATGAAAACTGAAACAGAGCTAGGAAAAGCTATTATATATGTAAATGAAAGTAAGAATTATAATAAATCAAGAAAATAGTACTCCAACAAGTGAAAACACAAGAAGTGACAGAAATGCAACACAAAACATGGGAAGTGGGTTACCCAAAAACAACTAAGTTGAATGTGCCGACTGCTCCTAGATGTGATGTGGGATGTCAAAGATAAAAGGTTGATGTGAGGAATGAGCTTTGCAACATCCAGTTGATGAGTTATGATAACATCGAGGTTGTGACACACATGCCACGAACCTAGGGGAAGTGACACTTGGTGGGAGATTTCAGAATTGCTCCTTGCATGTAACCTCCAACTTCTAAACATAGATCCCTAAAACAAGGGATGTGCTTGCATGCTACCTTGGGAGAAGTAACCCATGCATGCAAGTTTTCATTGATCACTCCCAGAGGGAACTAGTCAACTCAACTACACATGAAAGAGACTGCTCAATTGTTGGAGAAAGATGCGCATTTATGGTTGGGCGTTGGGCTAGCTTCCTAGGATATTTGTGCAATTTTTGGGCAGAGTAGCTGACTACTACCCAAATTTGTGCAAATTCTGGGTTGAGAAATCTTGCTGGGGAAATTTGTGCAAATCTTGCTGGGAGTGTTGGCAGGCAGGATTGCACAATCCTAGAACTCATTAAGCTGCGAGATAATATTGCGGAATTTTGGAGGGAAGGCTAGTTTCCCTCTAGAAATGTGCAATTTTCAAGGGGAAGTTGCTAAAACTACAGTTAGACCAAGTCTGGGAGAACATCTTGTGAGGGGAATGGATCAAGCTATGATTAACAGGTTTCCTTTGTGCTGGAAAGCCACTGAAACTTGTGAACTTAATGAAGCAAGGAAAGCTACTGTGAAGGTTGGAAGGGAGGCTCTAAAATGAGGCTAAGGAAAAATTTTGGAGGGTGGTTGTAGCCACTACAACAATATCATTTAGAGCCTCACAGATAGAGGCTTTAAGAATAGTTGCAGTGGTGATATTCTGCTCAATTTCATCGGCATACATCATGGAAGGGTTTGGTAGTACATTCCTTGCAGCATTAAGGTTCTGCTTGAGTTCCCGGTTAGAGGAGATCAACCCATTACATGCAGTAAAGATGTGGCCATAGCATTCTACCAAGGTGCAGGTGGAGAAATATTCTAGAGCTTTAGTTACTACATCTGCAATGGAAATCCAGAGCAGCTGGAATGCAAAGTGATATGTTCAACCTGTTCTTGTAATTGTTGATTGTCTTAGCAGAGCTGGTCCTGTTCGGTTGTGACGCCAACAATTTTTTGTTGTTGTTGCTCATGGTCTCAAGCAAGGTTATTATGAATATGTGAATCCCTCTACACATATTTTTGTAAAAAGTTGAACAACTGAGCATATGAACAACTTTGGAGGTGATTTTGTTGCAAGTTGTAAGGATTAGGGAATCGACTCTGCAAGGGTTTCCCACTAGCGAAGGACTTGTTTGAAAGTCAATGGAGAAAAGTGGCTTGCTACAAGGGCTCTACAAATTAAGGCATCAATGGTAGGGAAATAGGATTTGGTGCAACAGGGGGATTTAAATGAAATGGGAGAATAAATGGCTTGACAATATGTCGATGCCTCGAAAATTGTTGCATCAATATCGGGGAAAACCACCCGGTCCGGACCTTAAAGGCAACTCCTTTTCCGTTTGGTGTGGTGGCTCAAACTAGATATAATGGGACCGGTTTCCCAATGATTTATAAATGGAATGGATAAGTAATTGATTTTCTAATATTTAAAGGTAATGATGGATGTTTTATTTTAAAATGCAACAATATAAATAACTAATCTATCCTGGGAAGTCTTTCTCTTTAGTTTAATTCTTGATGATTCTTGTCGACAAGTAGGCATATAGATGACTCTACTTATAAATAAAAACATTTATTCATATGATAATTACTTTGTTCAAGTTTTTGAACAAAGTAATAATTAAGACATTATTACACTATTCTTTATATATCATTGACACACATATGTATGAAAAATAACAACTCTTAAACATTCAATAGTGATAAGCAAAAGAATTGTTGTGAAAGTGCATACATATATCAATAATAGAAAAATGAATAAATGATGATTCATATAAAAGAATGAAGCAAAAAAATAGATAGTAGTACCATATGTAATTTGAATCTCCTTCGATATCATTCACATTCAAATCCCGCCTTTCAACTTGGAAATACTTTTACAAGAAACAATAGTGCATATCACATAAAAGTACTCTTCCTTAAAACACAGAATTTAGGTCAAGTTTTTATAAATAAAGATATATCAGAAGCACAGTAGTGTAAACCGATTCAATTCTTAATACAAAATTTGAGGACCCTTTCTAAAAACATGAAAGGGTCTATAAATACTACCTAAACTAACAAACTATTAAATAAAAATGTTGTGTGCTGGTATAACCAAATCACAAATATATGAAAAGCTCCCCAAAATAGGCATGCTTGTAGTCAATCATAATGGTTCACTATTTTGGTTGACTATCTTGTGGCTTGAGCTGGCATATGGCGAGCATCGGTTGCAATTCTAGAGGATGACTCATGTGTGAATTTAACTGGGCAGTATATGTGACATCGGTAATTTAGGGAATCATGTAAACGATTGCATCAGTGAGGCATTTCATCACTGTCCTCTGACTATGTGGTTTAACAAGGAAGAACCAAAAGGTTTCCCATGTTAAAGTTTGAATACCCGCAACCAATCTTTTCCTTTTTTCCAGCCCTTGTTTCCATGTTTGCTCCAATGCTTTCACCGATGGAAGTTTCCGTGGAGAACATTCTGAAATTAAATTTGACAAATACAAAGTATCATTAATCAATTTAACCAGATTACTAGTCATCGATCTACATCTTGATGTTGCCCTTTCTTTTCTACCTTCATCAGTTGAGATTTCCATTCAAGGAACAGGATATCCTTATGCGATCCCAGAATTTGGGGTAGATTTGTAGCTTGTCCTGCCTTGATTTATTGCAAAGAGAGAAAATCTATTAATTTCTCATCTACTTGCTCCAATTTATGTCTTGCATCAACTGACTTATCAATCATAAATGAGGAAATATCACATAAGGGAGGAACGAGAGAGTTATTATGACATAAAAAGCTCAACTGATTAGATAGTGCTTTAGTGATCTGGAGAGCCTTTGATTTGAATTATTTCACTTGAGGAAATCCTTTGAACCTTTCTATTTGTAGTGACAGTTGAGCGATCTGTTTTTCATTTGATTTGCTCAATTGTTCATTCTGTTGTCACAAAACCATGTACTAAGGGCTGCTACTTAGTAAGATCTCATGCAACTTTTTCAAACCAGGCTTTTAGCTAGGGATTAGCCTCCCTATCCTGAGAGGGCTCTCTTAAAAATAAACTATTGATTTATCTTTAAGCACAAAGAGGGCTAACTCTTGAAATGAAAATTCATTAAACTTGCTGGTTGGACAGACTGCATAACATTTCTTCCTTTGGGCTCATGGAGTCAAACATCTTTTAGTAAACTATTTAACTGTTCATTCATAGAAGCCAAGGCATGTAATGTTTAAACATTCAAGACATTCAACAAATAACCATCAGCTGATAAGTACACACAGGAAGTCTGAGCACTAGGTGAATTCAGAGTGATTATGTACCTAAGGAGCTGTAAAACATGAAGGACAAGAACCTCAACTTACAAGTATGCATAGGAAGTCTGAGCATCAATGATGAATTCAGAGTGATTGCATACTCATAAAGCTGCAAAACTTACATTTGGTAAGACAAAACCTCCAACATCTTGAGCATTTTAACACATAATGAATCTTGGGAAGAATAAAACAGTCTATCTATTACTGTAAAAAGCTTTATACATAAACCAATAAAAACTCTGTCTTTTGCATAAGTATCCAACCCTTTTTACATCAGAGTTTTTCCTATATATAGAAAAATAAAACTAAGCTATCTTGAGTCTCCTCCTCCAGCATGAGGGGAGCTCGAAAACCTCTAATTAACCACCTTATCCATATTGAAACTAATTTACTAAATACAGAGGTATTGCTTTTAATACAAAGAGTCCTAGTTCTAATCAAATTCTGCTACCATCTCCTCGTTTGCTTGATTCCCTCCTGATCTCTGACACCTGTGTTCTTCCTGTAGGAGCTGAAATGTATCTTGAGGAGCATTCGTTGTGCTAGCTGCCTTGGATTCTGAGTGTGTTGCTGACTCAACCATTTGATGCAGAAATCTCCTCTGTTTTCCCGGTCCCTGTTTTTGGTCCATGTTCATTTTCCAACAAAAAATGCTTGAAGCTGTATAATGACCTTTAATGACCATACCATAACACCATCTGCCTGAATAATCTAGATGCTTTGCGAATACTGCCAGGTGTTGAACTCAAAACCCTGGTAATCTTACCAGAAACCCTAATTCTGCGGTCATAAAGGTACTTTATGAAACTTGGTAAAGACAAAAGATTTTATCTTTATGCAATAAGGTTTACATTTGTCAACCTTTGAAGGCTTAAGCAACCATGGTGATTTCCTTTCCATCCTCGAAGCCTTTCTCCACAAAATTTGGTGACCTTAGCATTGTTTTCGAATTTTCCCTTAAAAACAGTCACCTACAGCAGTTTCGTAGCGCGCTACGAAACTGCTGTTTTTTGCAAAATCACAGTCTTCAATCATTTCAGACTGTTACAGCTTCATCTTTGGTCCCAAAATTGCTTACTATCCTTTCTTTAATACATGCCTCAAAAATATTAATTAACTTAAGAAACATGAA
>APFE031754434.1:2527-27863 GCA_000404065.3 Pinus taeda
ACCAGGAGCAAATTCGAATACCACCGAGGCAGGATAGGGGTTGCTGATAATCCATATCTTGTTGAGAGGGAGTGTTGAGAATGCAACAAGATGATGGAGCTTAGTGGAAAGGAGTCGTCTTCACTAAGTGGGCCTATAGGCAAATTATGGCGCAAAGTCTATTTTTAGACATATGGATCATGTCTATGAGTTTCAGGATGCTGTTTATGGATGATTGGTCAAGTTGGTAAAAATAGATGGACTTCTATTTTTAGACAACAGCGGTGACACTGTCAAGTCTAAATATAGAGCGGTCAAATATTATTAGCTCATAATAATATTTAGAATATAAAATTTATCTTATTCTCTTGGAGCACCTCCGTTGGAGCTACATATGTGGCACATGCAGATGACAGAAGGAATCACGTGGTTACCTATGGGTTGACTGAGCTATTGCATGCAGGACTTCAATTAGAACTCAACTGGTTGAGTTTAGTGGAGCTGGAGGTGGAGTTGATGGAGTTGTGTTTAGTTTGACTTGGTTGAACTGGTTGTATTTAGTCTAACTGGCAAATAGACTAAGTGATGAGTTGTGTGAATTAGTTATTAATTAATTCACTAATTATTAACTTATATTGCAACTGAAGAATACATCAGTTAAATCAGTGCATGTACAGTTCAGTGGAGACAAGTGTTAGAGATTGAGATTGCTATCAGTGATGACTATAGTTGTGCATGAGATCTTGCACAATCAGTGGGATTGAGTTATGCCATTGAGAATGTGGCCAAGAAAAAATGATTATAGCTTGTGCTCACGTGATTTGCAGTGTGAGTGATTTTCCAAGGTAAAAGAACTTGGAACGAGTTTGGTTATCATTATTGTTCTTGCAGGATTGTGTAGTGGAGGCAGGCAAGCAGCGGAGGAGATTTGGAGATCAGATCTGAGATGTATTGTGTGTAATAGGTGGAGATAGTACTGAGTACTTGTGAGGAGTATTGTACTATGTTTGTTACATGTTCTCAATCATATAATATACAGATAGTTTGGGGTTTTTAGCGAGATTCTTTCCCCGGGATACATATTGTGTTGATATATGTGTTTGATGCTTCTATGTGCGCATGTGTATGTTTCTGAATACTGCTAAATTGATGATCAACGTAGATGAGATTATGTATTATGCATGTATTCCACAATAGTTTATAATCAGGATAATCTTGGCTGAATAAGTGTCATATTATTCATAAAAATTTTACAATAGAAAGGTTTGAAGGATTTTATATTGTTATAATCTCCTCCATTCCCATTTGTACTTTCTACAAAGTTCCTTTTCATATCGATCAATGTGTTCGTCAATTTCTTAATGATCCGATGCAAACCTTCCACATCTATGGTATCTTTTTCTTTGATCTCAGCCACTTTGTTATCACTCCCATTATTCTTCTTGGATGATTGAGAGGCTTTATTTTCTCCGGTTATATGATGACATGTTGTGAGACTGATCATTTAATTCTCGACTTTTACGGCTTCATCGATAGCACCCTGTAAGGTTTGTGCATTACTCCTTCTGACCCCCATCGCAGTAGGGACAGGGAGAAGTGATGTAGAATTCCATGACACCTCATTAGTAGGTCTAGCGTTAGCTGGGATTCTGTTGAAAAAAGTGTTGAACCGAATGTTAAAATCCTTGACCTTCTCTTTCATTTCCATTTTCAAACGGGATAGTTTTAAAACTAAGGCCGCAGGTGTTTTTTCATCGCCAAAATTGTCTAAAAAGGCCTGTTGAAAGGCACCCCATGAGGTGATCGATCCAATTCTCAAGCTAAAGTACCATGTGGAAGCCACACCAATCAGAGTAAAAGGGAATAAGCGACATACTACATCTTCATTGGCTACCCCCAACATGCGCATGGCTAGGAAGAAAGAGTGAATATGGTTATCAACAGTGTCTCCCCGCTCAAGGTCGAATTTAGGCAACACTCTTTCTACATTCTTGGGTAAGGCATGCTACTACCCAGGTACCGCTATGGCATCTTGAGCGAGCCAGGGAGGGAGTGCTCCCAGAGGAGGCAATAGAGACAGATTCCCACCTGGAGGGGGAATGTTAGCCATATGGATAGGGAGGTTCTGGTTTAAGGTTCCTTTGAGGCGTTCTTTGTTATGGTTTTCCAAATCAAGCCAGGGATTACCCTTGGAGGGGGAATCCTCAGGAATTTCTTCCCAACGAGTGTCGATACTTTGCAAGGACTCTAGCACAATATCTTCAAGAGAAGGGGTTGCAAATGTCTCTTCGCTTATGGTAAAGATCCTTGGCCTTCTTTTACTTGTCAGAGGTAAAGAGTGAAAGATGGGGAGCTGAGATAGGGAATGAGCATAAGCCCGAGTAAGTACTCTGACTGGTTGTTCCTGAGTGACAGGGTACTCCCACAATCTCTCTTCTTTGGGTGACCCAAACATGGGACTTAGAGGGATCTCTGCTTCTTCGAAATGAGGCTCTTCCAAATGTGCAGAAGGTTCTTTTCAACCTTTACAATCCATACATTAATCTTTTCGAATCCATGTGCGACATTTATAGATGAAATCCTAAAAAGTTGTGGACAA
Organism: Pinus taeda; assembly: GCA_000404065.3. Classification (NCBI taxonomy): domain Eukaryota; kingdom Viridiplantae; phylum Streptophyta; class Pinopsida; order Pinales; family Pinaceae; genus Pinus; species Pinus taeda. Next base: position 5,106 of record APFE031754434.1, read on the forward strand.
CAGTTCAAGCCCTCCTTCTAGCGCCACTTTGTTGACACTGCGAATTTTCACTGCGCCAACAAGGGGAACTAACCTGATCGCAGACCCCAATTAGATCCACTTTCGTTTGGAGTGGCTAGTTCCAACGGGTTTTAAAGGATCCTGTAAACTGTTATAGGTGTTGAAAGATTGCTTCTTGGAGGAAGACTTCAACTAAATCAACAAAAAAAACAACTGACCTATATGTATCAAATCCTATCTACACTAATTCTAACTACTTATGCTAGTCCTAACTATTCTAATCTATCCTGCAGGAGCAAAACAAAAAGAAGTTAAACATCATATATAGATTCCAAGTGCAAATGAACCAATTACTGGTTCACAGATGAACAAGGTTGTATTAAATCTTAATTGCAATCTAATTACTCATATAGGAATACACATTCCTTTCCATACAAATAAAACTTGCAACTAATGTTTAACAAGGTTTCGAATCAGCAACCTTTCATGAATTAACCACGGTCACAAATTATATTTAAATAACCAAGACTAGTCATGAACTATATGTTACCAATATGCACAAAAACAAAACATATTTATATTTATGCCAACAAAAACACCCCGATTCTAAACACATGAAAGAAGAGGAAAATAAATCTAAAAAAGGCTCCTTCTTGACCCAAACAGTCTTCTTTATTAGCACAATAAATCAAAAGTTGTTCTGCCCCCAAAAAAAGTCCTCTACCCGTCTCCAGAGGTAATACTTATGCAGAAAAGGCTGACCCTCCGTCTTCCCCTCCCGACTTTCCACCTTCCTACTCTTTTCCATATACACATTAAAATATATAGACATAGAATCGATCGGTGAAACGGCTGACACGTAGAGGGCATATCTACTGGAGCACTTCATTTCCTGGGGAAATGAATAGATGTTGATTAAAAGAGAATGACTGTGTGTCATCACTTCGCACCTATATTGAGCGGATGTTATTCCCTATTATTCACTGAAGGAAATTGGAGACACTACGCTCATCATCCCACATCTAGCATGATTGAAGGTGTGTTTGGAGGTAATAACATCTTGATGGATCAACGCTGTCATGAGTGCTTCCTCTTGACATAAAGTGTGCCTCCATTATGCACTATGGCGGTTCGTATCCCTTTCTTGCAGAGTATGTCTTTGCAATATCGACATCAGTGGTGCAGAGGTGTCGTCTTAATATAAATCACATTTATCCGTTACCGGGTCCACTCGAACTCACCTTTCTTCTCTTGGTCCTCACCTGCAGAAATAGTTCATATTAGCTATGATTATGAGAAATATGACAAACATGCCCACAAACAAACCTTGCATTTAGTCATATTTTCTATTTAATCTCGCAACACAGAGCAACTATAATAATTAAACCATTGAACCTGTTGTAACATGTATTCTCGTTGCCCATAATATTTATTTTTATTCAAGAATCACTTGACAATGCTTCAAAAATGGACCATTCACTCTATCAGATTTTATTTTAAAAACCCAGACCACAACACTTTATCAGAACACATGGGAATACATGGGAAAACCCACAGCCGAACCATAAGGCCGGACTTTAAATACTATATACCCAGATCTATAATTATCGTCAGGTCTGCTCATCGCCCCTTCGCATATCGCATGTTGCTTCACTTTCTCCGACTGCCAATTGTGATTTGCGATTAGTCGGACCTGAAAATATATCAGTTGTGTTTAATAGTCCCATCGGGTCCGCCATATTGCATCACACCTTATGTATAAGCCTTGGGCTCCGCCGATTGCGATTTGCGATAGGCCAAACCTGAAATATATATGCATTGTGATTAATAATCCCGGTGGGTCCGCCATATCGCATCGCGCTTTATGTATAGGCCTTGGGCTCTGCTGATTGCAATTTGCGATAGGCCGGACCTGAAATATATATGTGCTACGGTTAATGATTTTAGTGGGTCTGCCATATCGCATCGCGCCTTATGTATAAGCCTTGGGCTCCACCGATTATGATTTGCGATAAGCCGGACCCGAAATATATATGTGCTGCGGTTAATAATTCCAGCGGGTCCGCCATATCGCATCGCGCTTTATGTATAGGCCTAAACTCTGCCGATTGCGATTTGCAATTGGGGAAGCGGACCCAAAAAATATATGTGTTATGTTTAATAATCCCAACAGGTCCGGTGTATTGCGGTATGCCTTATGTATCAGCGTTGAAAGTGCCGATTACAATAAGCAATGAAGGCATGCATCGAGAAATGTGTAAAGACCGAGGAAGCGCAAAAAGGGTAAGTTATGCATATTTGTATAGTATTTCTATTATCAAAGAATTGATATAGAAATAAGGACGCAATAGAAGGTTTTGAGGGTTGATTCCATACACACCCATAGTAAAGAGTGGGGGTTGGTTATGTGTGTGGGCATAGAGCACCATGAAGGTTTATGAGGATTGAAAAAGTCTCGATGAAGGATATGAATGAAGGGCTAGACTGGGTTATAAATGATCTTTCCACAAAGATTTATTCAAGGGGGGTCTTAACCATTAAGAATTGAAGATTTGACTCGGCAGAGAGTTAAAATCCCTGGGATACAAACATATCATTCGGAGAGTTATCATTCAGAGAAATAAAAGATCAAACTTCTAGGGGACCCATTCAAATTTGCTACAGAGCAGGTTTTAATAAGGTGGTGGTTGTGGCCACAACAATACTCTGCCTCGGCGATACTCAATGCTACAAAATTTTGTTTCCTGCTCATCCAGGATATCGTGGCAGATCCAAGACTAAAACAACATCCAGACGTACTCTTTCTATTGATAACATTTCACGCCCAGTCAGCACCAATGTATCCATGAAGTCAAATATCTCCGATAGAGTATCTTAGACCAAGAGTATCTCAAAATGTGTTTAGCAGCGGTCCAATGCGCATGGAGAGGCTCAGTCATGAATTGAATCAACATTTTCACTACATAACATATGTCTGAATGGGTGTTCACAAGGAACATTAGAGCCCCAATCAACTATCTATACTCGGATGGATTCGTCAAATCGAGTCCTGCAGATTCTCCACATAACTTCTTGAAGTTCATTTCCATCGGTGTGGGTAGGGACTTGCATTAGATTATTCCAAATCTTTCCCACAACTTCACAACATATTTTCCTTTTGAAAGGAAAATCTCACCGGGCCTCTGCCATACCTCAAAGCCTAGAAAATAGTGCATGAGTCCAAGGTCCTTCATCTCATATTCAGAGGATAGCTCCCTCTTACACTCGATCGTCATAGGCTCACCACATGTCAGGAATAGATCATCAACATATAAAACCAAAATCAACGGCATACCTTGGACTGCCTTGAATTAGAGGTTGGGATCGACATTGCTTCTTGTGAATCCCAACTTCACCAAATAACTATCTATGTGGGTGTACCATGCTCTTGGGGCTTTCTTCAATTCATACAATGCCTTCTTCAATCTACAAATGTGTGTCTTTCGATCTCCTACTTCAAATCCCTATGGTTGTTCAACGTATACTTCTTCTTGTAGTATGCCTTGGAGGAATGTGATCTTTATATCCATCTGATGAAGGGTCCATCCTTGACTCGCAACAAGGGAAACTATTGAACAAATGGTTGTATATCAAGCCATAGGTGCAAATATATCATGATAATATTCTCCCTCTTTCTAGAAGAATCCTCGAGTCACGAACCTCGCCTTGTATTTTTCAATGCTTCCATCAATTCCATGCTTGACTTTGAATATCCACTTTAACATATTTATCCTTCAGTCTCGGCACAACATCCCATGCATCATTCTTCATAATAGATTCATATTCCCTGGCCCTAACATCTTTCCAAACTTGTTCTTTTACAACTTCTTCGAATGTGGAAGGTTCGGCTTGAATCATAGTGCTCATGGCTACAACATATCCCTGGTACTTGCATGGCTTCTTAAATGATCTTTGAACAAGCACATGACTATCGACATCTTGAAGAGTGTCACGGAGCTGAAGTGGTCTCTTCCTAGGAGGATTACTAGGAGGATAATCTAAGGGATCCATGGGCTCCATGGGATCATCAACAATATCAGTCTCAGATTCAGGCACAGATAGGCCATCCAAGATATCCATATAACCATTCTTCTCAGGAGGAGGAGGTGGAGGAAGGTCTCTTTCTTTCCAAGAGGGACATCTTCATCGAATGTAACATCCCTACTAATTTTAACCTTCCTTTGAGCAAGAATATATACTCTAAATGCTTTAGAATTTTCACAATACCCAACAAATGTAGGTTTTATTTCTGTAGCTTCCAATTTGTTCCTTTTGTCTTTTGGTACATGGAATACGAGACATCCAAATATGCGTAGATGACTAATGTCGGGATTCACACGTATAAATACTTCTTTGGGAGTTTTGTTTTCCAAAGCTTGATGACGTGCCCTATTTTGAACATATACGACAGCATGTGAAGCTTCGGCCCAAAGAAATTTAGGTAACTTTTGATCATGGAGCATCGCTCGAGTGGCTTCTACTATAGACCTATTCTTCCTTTCAGCTAGACCATTATGTTATGGAGTATATGTCACAATTGTTTCCTTCTTGATACCTTCCTTTTTTCAAAAGTCAATGAATTAGTTTGACATGTATTCTCCACCATTATCGAACCTGAATACTTTGATCTTCTTCCCTATTTGATTTTCAACCAATACTTTGAACTCATTAATGTTTCAAAGGCTTCATCCTTATGCTTCAAAAAGTATATCCATGTTTTCCTTGAAAAGTCATCAATGAATGTGATGTAGTAGAGATATCCACTAATAAAGTGCATAGACATTGGTCCACATATGTCGGAATGAATGAGATGGAGGATGTCAGTGGTCTTGTTTTCACTAGAGGGGAATGGTCCCCTTGTCATTTTTCCACTAGCACATCCCGGACATACTCCATCATGTTGAGATTGAACCTTTGGAATCCATGAGACCAAGTTCTCCAATTTCTGAAGAGCATCATAATGAAGATGAGCCAACCTTCAATGCCATAATTCGCTTAGATTATTTGTATTATGAACCAATTCTAGTAGTGGCCTTCCAGTGACCTTATAGAGTCCTTCATATCTTGTTCCCAAAGTGAATGCATCTTTCATAAGTGATCCAATAGGCCTAGTAAGAAATTTTCCCTTGATGAAGGCAACCCTCATCCCTTTGTCTTCCAAAGTGGAGATTGATACCAAATTTTTCTTTAACCCAAGCACATACATTACATCATGTAGTACAATAGATTCCCCATCATTCAAATGAAATTTTATGGATCCAAAACCTTTAACGAGATGAGTGGAATTATCTCCAAGAATGATTTTCAAGTTTGACTCCCTCTCTACCAAGTTAGAGAGAACTTCTTTGTAACCAAAGAAGTGATGAGTGGCCCCACTATCAACCAACCATCCCACGAATTTGGAGGAGATGAACTAGTAAGAGCGGAAATAAGAATATATTCAAATTGATTTGCAACATTACTTTCATACCTGGAGAATTTTGACTTCTTTTGTGGAGGACAATCTTCTTCATGGTCACTTGGAGCACCCCTTCTTCTTCTATCATTTCTACCCTTGCGATCATTCCTTTGGTCATCTCTCCTTCTTTGATCATTGAACCTATTGTTGTTGCTTCTAGTATCATAACGTGGTCCATTGTTCTTTTCGGGGAAATCTCTAGCATAGTGCCTTTCTTATGACAATTGTAGCATTCAATGTTCACGTATTCCTTTCTTCCACCAAAATTTCGAGGAGGAGGCTTTCTTGAATTTGATGGACCTCCTTTCCCTTTCTCCTTATTCTTGTCATGAGTGATGTATGCAATAGGTTCTCCTTATTTGTTCTTTTGAATCCTTCCTCTTCCTATCATCCTTGACTCTTCTTCAGTGAGCTTTCCAACAATTTCATCAAATGAAGGGAGGAAAATTTTGTTCTTATAGTAGTAATGAATGTTTCCCAAATAGAGGGTAGACCTCTTAGAGTCACGACCACCAATTCCCTGTCCAACACATCTTCTCCAACTCTTAGAAATTGATCTCTAATACGAGAGATCCTCATTATGCAGGATTGTACGGACTCTCCTTTATTCATCTTGGTGTCTTTGAGTTGATATTTTAAGGTGAGGATTTCATTCAAATTGTTGATTTCAAACATGTTAGCTACCTTATCATACATGTCTTTAGACCTTCTCAAGTTTCCAACATATGAAAGTAGATTATCTTGTAAACCATCAGCTATAATTTGTTTTTCTTTCAAATCACCTTTCTTGTGCTTGTTCTTGACGGTAGCATGTGAATTCTTCGAAGGCTCAGGTACCTTTCCTTGAATGTAGTCCAAAACATCATTATTATCAGTAATGATCTCTAACCTAACTTTCCATGCAACAAAATTAGATGAGTCACCCAGATTCTCATCACTCTTGAAGAAGGAATTCATATTGACTTTGACTAGATTGGTTATTGCAACTTTCCAAAGATGAGTGCTTCAAGTCTTATCTCCTTTTGGGCTTGTCCTTCACCTTAGATTTCATACCATGTTAATTTTTAGATTTTTTTTATGTTGTATCAATTACTTTAGCCCAATTCGAAACTTCAATTAGTAATATTTTCAATTAAAATTAGTCTTTCCATTCATCAATAGTAATTGACGATAGAACAATATATGCAATGACAAAGAAGACAATCAACACATCAACAAGAGACACTAAATTTGGTCAAAGACTAGGGGAAAACCCCACAAGGGGGAAAACCCTTTCAAATTCTTCTTCTATTAGAATGTCATAAAAGGTTCAGTAGAGAGTACAATGGGCCCAATACAATATGATCAATCATACAACCCAAAAACTTCATAAACCAGTTTACAGTGGTAGAATATATCAAATATAACTTGATTCAGACTTCAAACAACTTCAGAAAACTTCGGAGGATGGTCAACTATAGGCAAACCCCTGGACGTTCCCTTCAAGTTAGCATGTGAGTGATTATAGCTTCCTGGATGTTGTCTTGCCCATAGCATGCTTACGTCCAGAGACGAAATTTCCCAGTGTTGTGCCAGCGTCTAGAACATAAACCCTAATTTTGTGTGAGCTTCGGATCTGAGACTTCGAACCTCCAAACGGCCTTATCATTCGCCAGTGTATCAAACCAAATTAGATCGAAGAGAAGAAGATGCTTGATGTTGTGATGTCCAAATGAGCTTCTAGGTCACTTGTATTTATAGGCTTCTAGGGGTGTCCAAAAATGTCCATTTGATGTTGAGGCCGACCTGTCCAAGTGTCAATGAGAGTGAAGATGACCTGATTCAATATTCATGAGTGGGTGCACAAAATCAAAAACCAACTTCTGCTTGTCTGAACGAGGTGATCTTTAGGTCGATTTTGGTCCTCTCGGAAAGAGGAACTTAATGCCATCATCATCTCCATCAAATAAGTATTCAAGTGGAATTTGATCGCAATTGCATAATTTTAACACATAAACCATGTGTCACGTGTCATAATGCCTAAAATATAAGACAACAATGAAAATTCCTTCTCAAACTTCTTAGTTAGCTCATCCATTTATGTTGATGCAACCATTGATGTCATCCCCCATGCCTTTCTTCTTGTTTGGGCACAATCCTGCATAATTACCATAATTATGACTTGCAAATCACTTAACTTTTCTCATGTCCTTCTTTTTCTCTCCTTGTGAAGATGCTCCTCGTCTCTACCTCTATGTTGTCCACTAGATATCTAATTCTCCCAAATCTCCTTTTAGCTGAAGTCATCCCACAACTTGGTTAATCAAGAAGCTTGTCTCTGTCAAGGATACATGTTACAAAGGTAGACCATTGCTTGGATACAACCACTCGAGGCTATATTAACAAGTTTCATCTCATCCACAACTTCCCCAATAGCTGATAGTTCATCACAAACTTGTTGAATTATTGTGAAGTATGAGGCTATAGTTTCATATCTATTCATTTTAATATACCTTAGCTTTTCTCTTAGCATCATCCTTCTGTTTTGGTTTTCACTTTGGTATAGTTTTATTAACGTTGTCCACATTTGATGAGTTGTTTGCTTCCTTGTGATGTGAGGGATTATGTGATCCTTCACAGTGTCGAATATGAACCCTATAACCTTCACATCTTTCAGATTGTGTTCAAGTGCTTGCGTAGGATCCAAAGGAACTTAGATATCCTTTTTAGAAAATTCCCATTGGCTATTACCCATCAAAGCTAGTGTGATCTTCTCCTTCAATAGATTGAACATTGCAACCCCTTCGAACCTATCTTCAAATCTCAGACTTAATGATGCCACCTTTACCAAATCAATTTCAACCACAAATTTTTTTATTAAAAAATATCTACTGTAAAAAAGTATTGTTATTTGAAACCCTTTTCCACTGATCTTTTTCTCGGAGAGCTTGCTCGTGCTCTAATACCATGTTAATTTTTGAAGTGCTAGTTTTAAAATGTTTCATTCAATTATTTTACCCTCGAAAATTATTTTACCTAGTAAATAGTTTTTTCTTCAATAAATAAAATTTGAAAGCTACAAATAGAATTCTTTGGAACTTTAACTCAACAATTTGCACCAGAATTAGCCCACAAGGCGTAGAATATATTATGATAGGGTGCTCCGTTAAGACACTCCGTGATGAAAAGGTCACCAATTCTAAACTCAATGGGAAAAAAATCTAGTCATGCTAAGGGCTGGTGTGGCCCAGGCCAGGTGCAATCTATGGGTGATTTTGACGGCTTAAATGCCCCTAGGTCAAAGTTTCTCAAGCCACAAGTTAGGCATGCCAGTCACGTCAAGACTCACATTACTTAAAAAATAAACAAAAAACAACACCAGCATTTAAAATAGAAAATTACTCAAAAAACTACACAAGGCAACAACAAAAATGAAACCTCCAACTTCTCATTATTTAATTTTCTTAGAGAAATTGTGAGTTCCCTTACTAGGGGAGATGAACCTATAAAAGGATAGAAAATATAACTAATGGAACTTGGAAAAATGCCCCCCCCAAAAAAATTTGTCTTTCACTTTGCTAGCTATTTTTCACAAGTTTGACCCTCCTAAAGTTGCTCAGTCCATCCATTAGTGTGGCCTCAACCCTCTCTACCTCCCCACACTTGCAACACCTCTACATAAACTTAGCTTTGACCCTCTTGGCCTCTTCAAAATCATGGCACATGTCGAACTCACACTTGAGTGAATCTCTGCCCTTCTCTTGTGCGCTCCACCTACAAAATTGTGCTCACTTGAACTCCCAACAACACACTTTTATGATTTCTTTAGCCTACCAATCTTTCACTCACCAAATCTGCACTGTGACTCATGTGATTTTTTTAGAAAATCTCTCTGAATTTGTCTTATGTGTCTTCATCCTCTCCCTTGGATTTTATTCATAATTTCTCCATATGACAAATCCCTAATATCCAAAGTGATCAAGGGATAGGATTAAATGTTAAAATACTAAGCGCGGGGGGGAATGAATATTTCATTGTTTTTAACTATTTCTATCTTTTAAAATATTTGATGCACATAAACCATGAAACACAAATCTTTACATAAGAAACAATTTTACATTTTTCTTTGTAAATATTTTGTAAACTTCCTCATACAAAGTAAGCACCAACTTAAAACTTTCATAGGCATAACCCCATAGGAGATTTCATACCCCTAGTTGAGCAACAACTCAACAAATGTAGGCTCCAACTTACATGAGACACCAATCCCCCTAGCCCAGCACCAACACAACAAACTGTAGGCATGAACCTATATCTTTAAGTTTGTAACAGCCCTCGTAAAAAATCCATGTAAAAAATATAATACCATGGTCATGAGACACGTATTCCATGTTGAATGTTGGGGAAAACATCCTAATGGTTGTTCATTTTGGTTTATTATGGTTAAGGAAATTGGCAAAAGGCAATGACAAAGGCTTTGGAAAGGTAAGAGGCATTAATTGGTATTTTATTTATGAAAATAATGGAAATTAGGAGAAAAGGAAGGTGAAAGGCCACAAGTTGCATGTGAGGAGTAAAATTAAGGAAAATGAAGGAAAATAATGGAAAATTGAAGAAAATAGAGGCCTCATTGATAAAAGGGTTTTGAGGATCAATTGTTAGCTTTTGTTAGTTCAGTTTTGGAGCTCTCTCTCTATTCTCTCTCTCTCTCTCTCTCAGTCTTGGACACTTCGAGTTTTCTTGGAGCACTTCAACATTGGATTCAAGAAAAGCAAAGAAGGCAAGAGGAAAGCAAGGAAGAGCAGGATTAAGTAGCTACAACGAGATTATTTGCATGTATCGATTTGCAGGCGCAATTTCCTTGCTAGTTTTGGCATACATGGTTATGCATGTGTGTTCATGGTTCTCTTGTTGTCATTAGCATGGGTTTTTCCAGGTGTGGCAATTTTTTTTAGGCTTGCCTTTCCATTTCTAGATAGTCATGGTGTGATGGGTTCTCATGTTTTTGGTTGAGCAAGATTTTCGAATGGATTCAAAACTGAGTGAGGTGGTCTCTTAAAGAAAGAACACAGGGCCTAGTGATCCCTAAATCGGACTATGGATTATGGTAAAGCCTTGGCCTAGTAACCCTTGAACCAGATTGTGGGTTGCGATAAAGCCAAATTTTGTGTTACCTTGGTGGGCCTAGGAATCCTCGACTGGTGAATGGTAGGATATAAGGTAAAGCATAGAGGTGGGTGCCCTTAATCAAGCTTAGGAATCCTTGGTCGGTGAATGAGGGGATATACAGTAAAACCTGGAGGGTGGAGTATCAATTAGTGCCTAATGATCCGGTGTGGATTGCGGTAAGGCATGGTTCTATTAATGAGGTGAGGTGGTTTAGCCTCGGGAAGCCCTGGTTGAGTTTTGGTTATGAGTCCCACATTCATGCTTGGAATATCGGGGGGTGATTGGCTGAAAGAAAGATTTGATTCAGCCAATCTATGGTCGAGTGGTAGTGGAAGTCCCAAACCTAGTGGCATATGCATTCATTAATAAGAGTTCCTTCTCCTTGGTAATTCATGTGTAAAATTATTGGTTCACATGTTGTATTTATGGTTGTTGTATCCTTGTTGTTTTTATTGGTTATATGTTGGTTATGAGTATGTTTTATGATAGTGATAATGTATGGCTCTCACCATGTTTTGGTTGAAAATGAATGAACAATGAATATATGACCTAATAGATGATAATGCAACTAACGTGATAAGGCATGAATGTTTCTTTATGAATATAATATAAGTATGAGACCCCTATGCTCAGATCTGTTGTTATGACCTATAGAATGCAAATTTGTGACATGTTTAACGAAATGCATGTCATGGCTAGTAGGGTTCCAGGCAAGTCTTTGTTCAAGTATTTGCATTAGTATCATTGTTTCGATGTTACTTTTGATTTCTAGAAGTCTCATGAAGTTCTGGACAGTGGCCTAAGTCCTGACCCTGAAAAAGTGGCACAGAATCTGGGGTTGCAGGGTCAGAACTAGCTGAAAAAGACCCCAGTCGCTTGCATGCCCTTGTTGTCAGAGTGAATGGAGGGTCCCAGTCACATGGATGCCCATTCCATGGGAGTGACTGAGGCTCTATGTTAGTAAAATGCTAAGTTGTCTCATGGGTTGATCACCTAGAAGAGTTGGTTGTGTCTTGAGGGTTCTGTAGCATGTGTAGAATGTCATATTAGTTGTGTTGTGTCAGTTCCACTTCCTTAACTATACATGGGGAGTTGAATCACATCATAGTAGCCTCTTGTCACATTTTTACCCCAGCACACTATTTAACTTGGGTAAATGAGGGAGGAGGGTATTACATGGTGGTATCAAAGCATGGTTCACCCCTTGGATTGGATGTCAGAATGTGTTCGTATGGTTGTATATGCATTTGTTATGCATGTAAGCATCTATATGTTGTTATGCATGCATTGTCATGGTTAAGGTTGTTGTCCATGAGGTCATCGTATACATTTTAGGTCATCACGATGTTTTTGGTATGTTATGATGTTGATGTGTTGGTTGAGATAGAGCAGGAGATGCAGATCATCAAAGTGAGGTTGCAACACTGGATCTCAAGGTAAGAGCAGATCGTCATTCAAGTTTCTATGGTGGGTATGTAGGTATGTTGGTTAATGGTTGTTATAAGCATTAGTGTTATGTACATGTCTATTAGTCTATGGTTTTTTCGTTTACATGTATGATAGATGTTAGTTATGTTGGAAAATACTAAGAGGGGGGGTGAATCAGTATTCCTTAGCAATTAGCACTTTTAAATCTTTTCAGAGCATTAGTTAATCTTCAATTATTATCAATGTTTATGCAATAACAATAGTAAATAAAAGAACACAGGAGGCACAAAAATTTTAGGTGGAAAACCCCCTCCAAGTCAAAAACCACCGAACACTTTTCTAATAATTCTTTAATCTTTAACTCCAATTGAAAAGAAAACTCCAACTTCCTAGAATCTAGAAAAGCATTCTTCTCCAGCTCCCATTGGATGGACGCTCCAACGCCTGAGATTCTTCAGTAGTCAACTGAACAGATGCCCCAATACTCAATGAGCTACAAGTCACCCTAGCACCACCCTACCACCCTGTAGAAGAATAAAAGAAGAATGGACTCCCGTACCAGGGAAAATGGTCCACTTTACAATGATATAGAATGATGTAGAAGAAGAAGACACACTAGACCATAACCCCAACTATGACTCAACCACCTAATGATGATCCTAAAGCTCCCGACATTGCCTCTTCAACTCTTGGCAGATAGACACTTGTACAACTTTTACAAAGATGCTTTTACAACAACTCTGTACAATGATTGTATGCAATGCTTCCCACTTGAAGACTTCATGTGGTGAACTTCTTGCTGTTGTTATGCACCTTGATTGTTGCTCTTGTCATGTTACCCTTTCTCATTCTTCAGAACATTAGATTATGCATTGAGTCTTCTCTTGATGAATATATAATATCTGCAAAAAGTCTTCAAGGAAATACCCATGACATGATAATAGCAAAACTTACCTCATCCTGCAGAGCATATGTCAGTGCTAAACAAAAACAACAAATTAGAATACAAAGAACCTAATGCAATTAAGAGATGAACATACATATACATAAGATACTTACCTGTAGCTTACCTCTATTGCATCATTTGTCTATACCTTGCTCTTTGCTGCCCCAGAAAGTATGGTCCTTTGCACCCCTTGACAACACTTGATCTTGTTTTTATTGCCTTCTAGGAGCACGATATTTAATTTGATCTATCTTTGTGATTTCAGATCCCCAACATGTGATTTTCAGTCATGTAGAAGCCCTCTGAGTCTTCTTTCCAATGCCATAGGTCTGGCCCGATTTGGATTCTTCAATACAAAGTTATGCCCAATCTCTCACAATGACCTAATTATGGAGTAGTTTAGTGGAGCGAACTTGTACGATGTGTCACGTGTCATTGTTACCTCCTTTGGCTCTAAAATTGATACATAGAAAACTAAACTCCATGCACTATCCTCCACTTTTTATAGAATTCCAATCCTTTTCTCAGAGGGAGAGTTATGACGATTTTTCCAAGGTCACTTCTTTGAGATGAAATTCGAGAGCCTGCAAAAACCCTAACTTCCACAAATCATATCTCTAAAAATATAGCAAATAAAGATCTGAAATTCAGTCACAGCGTTCATCAGGATTGGGAATCAAATGGGTTTTCATTTCAGAATCTAAGACTTCGTAGAAATAAAGTTATAGAGAAAATTCCACGATCACTACATTTGGAGGATATATGAGATTTCTTTTTATAGAGTTGAGAGGGGCTTCTATAGAGAATGTTGGAGGGATTTTAGGAGATTAAAAAATTATTAATTAATGACTATTCAATGACCAAAACCAATTATGAGTGCCATGCCACAACCCCATAGGGTTTTAGCCCACTAACTAGGGTTACTAACTTCAAACATGAATATCTCTCAACCGTGAAGAATTACTTGACATGCCATAGATCAACGGAAACATCTCGACAACTAGAATATATCTAGAAGATACTTGACTCAAAATAGAGTAAGTTGTCAAGTAAAAATTCCCTTGCAAGATTAGGGTAGCCCCTAGTGCTTCTTGGGTTGACAATGACAACCTCATATCATCTTTAGATCAACAATCTCCCCCTTTGGCATTGATGGCAACACAAGTACTCCCCCTCTGATCAGGGCACCTCTTCCTACTGCCTTCCCTCCCCCTTTGACATCAATTGCAAAGGGTAACTCCCCCTGACACACAATCATCCTGCGAACCTGTACACACTTCCACTCCCCCTTTATTTTCTGAAAAAGGAAAATCTAATGAGAACTTGAGAGAATCCCAAGCTTCTGGCGAAGATATTCAAATGCTTCACGAGGTAAAGATTTAGTGAATATATCAGCGATTTGTTCTTTTGTACCAACATATTCAAGTTTGATATTCTTTTCAGCGACTTGTTCTCTAACAAAATGATATTTTATTGGAATGTGTTTTGTTTTTGAATGCATGACAGGATTCTTGGAGATGTTGATGGCACTAGTGTTATCACAGAATATGGGAATAGGATAACTAAATTGTACTTGAATATCTTGCAAAGTTTGTTTCATCCAAAGGACTTGAGTACAACAAGTTGTCGCTGCAATGTATTCTGCTTCCACTATAGATAACGAGATTGAGGTTTTATTTTTGCTTAACCATGATACGAGACAACCACCTAGATAGAATGCTGCTCCACTAGTACTCTTATGATCATTAGCGCTTCCTACCCAATCTTCTTCTGTAAAGACTTGAATAATGAGATTGTTGCCCTTGGGATACCACAATCCATATTTTGTTGTGCCCTTTAGATATTGAAGAATTCTTTTGACAGCAATAATATGTGATTCTTTTGGTGCTGCTTGAAATCTTGCTATTTGTCCAACTGCTTGCATAACATCTGGTTGGGAGGCTGTTATATATAGAAGACTACGAATCATAGATCTATACAACCTCTTATCCACATCCTTAGATGAGTCATCTATGCTCAATTTGCAACTTGTTACCATCAGAGTAAGGATGGGTTTGCAATCTTCCATTTTGAATTTCTTGAGCATTTCCTTAATTTACTTGGCTTGACATATAAATATTCCTTTCTCTTGCTGAGATATTTGAAGCCCTAAGAAGTATGTCCACTCACCAAGTAAATACATATCGAACTCACTTTTCATCTTTGTAGCAAAGTTCTTACTTATTCGATCAATTTTGCTACCAAATATTATATCATCCACATATACCTCAACAATTGTTAAATTATCCTTATCTATTTGTACGTAAATATTGCTATCAGCAGTACCTTTCTTGAACCCTTGTTGACGTAGATATCCGTCAAGATGAGCATACCATGCTCTGGGAGCCTGCTTGAGACCATACAGAGCCTTCTTTAACCTGCAAACATAGTCTTCTTTTTATGATAGTAGAAAACCTTCAGGTTGTTCGATGTAAACTTCTTCTTCTAATTCTCCATTTAGAAATGTTGAGTTAACATCCATTTGGTAGAATTTTATTTTTCTTGAGCCTGCATAGGCAAGAAACATTCGGATGGCTTCCATTCTCAAAACTGGTGCAAATGCTTCATTGAAATCAATTCCTTCCACTTGTGCATAGCCTTTGCAAACCAATATTGCTTTGTTTCTAGTAACTTGTCCATCTTCATTCAATTTGCTCCTAAACACCCATTTATTCCCAATGACATTTTTATCTTTTGGTTGTGGAAGTAATTCCAAGGTGTTATTCTTCTCGATTTGATCCAATTCTTCATTCATAGCTACTACCCAATGTTCATTTTGGTTGGTTTCCTTAAAAGTACTAGGCTCAAAGGTTGCTAGAAAAGCAATGTGAGCTTGATGTGATGAACAAAGTTGTCGACCTTTTCTTGTTCCAATTCCTTCATTTATGTCACCAATAATTTGATTTGATGGATGATTCTTTTGAATCCATTCTTTTCTTCTCTGTGGAGGAGCTTCTTGTTGTTGTTCTCGTATATCTTGTTGATCATTATTTACTTCTTCCTGGTTGATAGTTTCTTCTTGTCCTAGAATTTTCTCTGTACCTTTTTCTGCCTCTATCTCAAGTTTCAAAGATTCTAGATCCTCATCATTATTCGTTACAACACTATCTTCGTCAAATGTAACATTTATGCTCTCCACTATATGTTTTCGTCTTAGATTATAGCATTTATAGGCCTTTCTTTTGCGTGAGTAACCAACAAAGATACCTTCATCAATGCGCGATTCAAACTTACCCAACTTTTGATCTTCTCTTTTGATATAACATTTGCTTCCGAAGATTCTGAAATATTTTACATTAGTCGGTTTTCCTTTCCATAATTCATATGGGGTCTTATTGCAATTATTTCTAAGAAGACTTCTGTTGATAATGAAGACTGTCGTATCAAATGCTTGAACCCATAATTTTTCATCCAATTTTGAGTCCTTCAGCATTGTTCTACCCATTTCCTATACAGTTTTGTTCTTTCTTTCAGCAACTCCATTTTGCTGAGGTGTTCGTGTTGTTGAAAATTGTCTTTTTACTCCATTCTCATCACAGTATTGCTGAAATAATTTGGAAGTGAATTCTTCGCCATTATCTGATGTTAGAAACTTTATTTTTAAATCAGTTTCATTTTCGACCAACTACTTGTAGATCTTAAAGCACTCAAATGCTTTAGATTTTTTCTTTAGGAAATTGACGGCTCTCATCCTGGTATAGTCATCTATCATTAACATGAAATATAATTCTCCATCTAAGCCTTTTGTTCCCATATGACCACATAGATCAGTATGTATCAATTCCAATGGATGTGATGCAAAGTGTTCTTTTGTTTTAAATCTATCTTCTTGCCGTGCCGACAGGCCTCACATAGTTTGTTGGAAGGTTTTGAGATTTTCGACATTTCTCGTACTGCTTCCTTTTTGCTTATCCTGACAAGATTGTCAAAGTTTATGTGACCCATTCATTTGTGCCATGACCATATTTCATCTTCTTTAGCTAGTAGACATGCTTTGGTTGCTTCATCCATAACATATATGTCGTTTGGAGCTCGACTTGCTGTAGCCACAATTTTACCATATCTGCCTTCCCTGATTTCACATTTTGTGGAGTTGAATAGCATTGTGTGTCCTTGATCACACATTTGTCCAACACTGACCAGATTGTGATTCATGTCCTCAACCAATAGAACATTCTTGGCTAGAGAATCTTTGCTTCTGAGATTGATGGTACCTGATCCTATAACATTTGAAGATCCATCATTTCCAAAGGACCCAGTTCCATCCTTATTCTCTTTCAGAGATACAAATTTCTTTCTATCTCCAGTCATATGCGTTGATCAACCGCTATCAACATACCACACATCTTTGTTGTTTTGAGCCTTGAGAGCGAGAGCACAATTATCAGTGTTCTTCTTCTTCCATGTTCGTTCGTTTTGTGGCTTCAAAGATTCTTCTGGAGGATTTTCAAGTCTGCAACCTCTAGCTATGTGTCCAAAGTTTCGACATTTGTAACATTCAATATTACTTCTTAAATGTTCAAATCTATTGATGTTTCATTGAGCCCTAGGAGGTTCATATTTAACAGATCTCCTGGAATTGTATTGGTTCCTAGGGTACGTGCGACATTCTACAGCTTTATGACCAAATTTTCCACATGAATAACAATAGCCATAAAAAATATGTTGGTACCTGGATGGAGATATTCGTCGAGGAATTGTCTTCCAAGGTTGTTCTTGTGAATCTTGTCCAATGAAGTCTACATGTCTATCAGATCTCATAGGTTCATTGTATTTTGTTGTAGAAGGTCCTACTTCTTCTTCTTTGTAACCGAGGCCAGTTCTATCGTTGTAAGATTGTTGATTATTGATGAGTTCTTCCAACGCCCTTGAGCTATTGGTATAGTTTTGGACAGTTTTTCCCTTCTTCACTTCCTTACGCAGCAAGACTACTTTGACTTCTACTGCTTCCCTTTCTCAGTTGCTTTCTTCCAACTTCTTTTGAAGTGACCCTTTAATACATTTGTGTTCTTCAACTTCAATTTTGAGACCTTGAACTTGTTCTTCAAGAGCATTGGAATGGATCTTCTAAGCCTTGAGCTCTTTTATAAGCTTGATTGCCTCCTTAGAAATTTCTTCTATGGTCAACCCTTTTTCTTCGTTGTTTGATACCTCTTGTTTATTATGCTTGGCCCTAAACAATACTCTCTCATTGGATTATTCTTCACTGTGATTGTCTTCATCAGATGATGAGCTATCTTCTTTAGAGAGAAAGTTCCTTTTGAATCCTTTCTTCTTGCCTTGCTTGTTGAATTTCTTAAAGCCTTTCTTTCCTTTTGAGTTTCCATCACTTATGTTCAGACATTTTGCTGCGAAATGCCCAACCTCACCACAATCAAAACATATCAATGGAAGTTTACCTTTGAATTTTCCCTTACCAATTTTTAGTTTTCTCGTAAAGTAAGCATATTCTCCATTTGAAAAACCTTCTTCATCATCTTCATTTTCTTCAGACTTGCGGGTGCAGGTGCAGGTCTTTGCCTTTGAAGGTTGTTTGTCCTTATTGGCTTTCTTAGATGTAGCAAACACAATTTCTAGATGTGAAGTACCCTCTTCTTCATCAAGTCTCATTTCATATGCTATGAGAACTCCATGTAATTCCTCTTTGTTGAGTTTGTCCATATTTGCACTATATTCTAAGACTGATACCTTTGGGTTGAATCTTCCTGCTAATGTTCTAAGAATCTTTCGTATAATAGTCTTCTCGTCAACAGGCTCTCCCAATCCTTCTAGAGTGTTGGTTATTTCATCAACGTGTTGGAAGTATGCAACAATGTTGTCATTTTCTTTCATTCTGAGTTGCTCAAATTTTTCTCTGTAGATTTGAAGCTTTGCTTCTTTGACATTTGAGTCACCTGCATATATATTCTTAAGCTTGTCCCATATATTTTTGGCGGTATTACAACCCAAAACCTTATGATAAGTAGATTCAATAAGTCCACTGATAATAATATTCTTTGCTTTTGCATCATTTACCAAATTCTTCTTACCTTGTTCATTTGCGATTGGTGTAAAGAAATTTTGAACAGTGTCCCATACTTCATAACCTTGCGCCAAGAGATAGACCTCAATTCTTCCTTTCAAGAGTGCATAATTATTTTCATTGAACAAAGGTACACCATTCTCGGTATGCTCCATGATCTCCTTCCAATTGTTAAACTGTTATTGAAGGAACCAAGCTCTCATACCAATTGTTGGAAAATACTGAGAGGGGGGGGGTGAATCAGTATTCCTTAGCAATTAGCACTTTTAAATATTTTCAAAGCATTAGTTAATCTTCATTTATTATCAATGTTTATGCAGTAACAAAAGTAAATAAAAGAACACAGGAGGCACAAAAATTTTAGGTGGAAAACCCCCTTCGGGGTAAAAACCTCCGAGCGCTTTTCTAATAATTATTTAATCTTCAACTCCAATTGAAAAGAAAGCTCCAACTTCCTAGAATCTAGAAAAGAATTCTTCTCCAGCTCCCACTGGATAGACGCTCCAATGCCCGTAATTCTTCAGTAGTCAACTAAATGGATGCCCCAACACCCAATGAGCTACAACTCACCCTAGCACCACCCTATCACACTGTACAAGAATAAAATAAGAATGGACTCTCGTACCAGGGAAAATGGTCCACTTTACACTGATATATAATGATGTAGAAGAAGAAGACACACTAGACCATAACCCCAACTATGACTCAACCACCTAATGATGATCCTATACCTCTTGACACTGCCTTTTCAACTCTTGGCAGATAGGCACTTGTAAAACTTTTACAAAGATGCTTTTACAATGACTCTGTACAATGATACTTTTACAATGATTGTATGCAGTGCTTTCCACTTGAAGACTTCATGTGGTGAACTTCTTGTTGTTGTTATGCACCTTGATTGTTGCTCTTGTCATGCTACCCTTTCTCATTCTTCAGAACATTAGATTATGCATTGAGTCTTCTTTTGATGAATATATAATACCTGCAAAAAGTCTTCAAGGAAATACCCATGACATGATAATAGCAAAACTTACCTCATCCTGCAGAGCATATGTTAGGCTAAACAAAAACAACAAATTAGAATACAAAGAACCTAACGCAATTAAGATATCAACATACATATACAGAAGATACTTACCTGTAGCTTACCTCTGCTGCTTCATTTTGCTGCACCTTGCTCTTCGCTGCCCTAGAAAGCCTGATCCTTTGCACCCCTTGACAACACTTGATCTAGTTTTTCTTGCCTTCTAGGAGCACGATATTTAATCTGATGTATCTCTGCGATTTTAGATCCCCAATGTGTGATATTCGACCCTGTAGAAGCCCTCAAAGTCTTCTTTCCAATGCCACAAGTCTGACCCGATTTGGATTCTTCAATACAAAGTTATGCCCAATCTCTCATAATGACCTAATTATGGACTAGTTCAGTAGAGTGAACTTGTACAATGTGCCACGTGTCACTGTTTCCTCCTTCGGCTCTGAAATTTATACACAGAAAACTACAATTCGTGCACTATCTGCCACTTTTTACAGAATTTCAATCATCTTCTTAGAGAGAGAGTTATGATGATTTTCCCAAGGTCACTTGTTTGAGATGAAATTCGAGAGCCTACAAAAACCCTAAATTCCACATATCATATCTCCAAAAATACAGCGAAACCAAGATCTGAAATTTGGTCACGACTTTCATCAGGATTGCAAATCAAATGGGTTTTCATTTTAGAATCTAAGACTTCGCAAAAATGAAGTTATAGCGAAAATTCCATGATTGCTACATTTGGAGGATATATGAGATTTCTTTTTATAGAGTTGATAGGGGTTTTTATAGAGAATGTTGGAGGGATTTTAGGAGCTTAAAAAATTATTAATTAATGACTATTCAATGACCAAAACCAATTATGAGTGCCATGCCACAACCCCATAGGGTTTTAGCCCACTAAATGTGTGATATTCGACCCTGTAGAAGCCCTCAAAGTCTTCTTTCCAATGCCACAAGTCTGACCCGATTTGGATTCTTCAATACAAAGTTATGCCCAATCTCTCACAATGACCTAATTATGGACTAGTTCAGTAGAGTGAACTTGTACAATGTGCCACGTGTCACTGTTTCCTCCTTCGGCTCTGAAATTTATACACAGAAAACTACAATTCGTGCACTATCTGCCACTTTTTACAGAATTTCAATCATCTTCTTAGAGAGAGAGTTATGATGATTTTCCCAAGGTCACTTGTTTGAGATGAAATTCGAGAGCCTACAAAAACCCTAAATTCCACATATCATATCTCCAAAAATACAGCGAAACCAAGATCTGAAATTTGGTCACGACTTTCATCAGGATTGCAAATCAAATGGGTTTTCATTTTAGAATCTAAGACTTCGCAAAAATGAAGTTATAGCGAAAATTCCATGATCGCTACATTTGGAGGATATATGAGATTTCTTTTTATAGAGTTGATAGGGGTTTTTATAGAGAATGTTGGAGGGATTTTAGGAGCTTAAAAAATGATTAATTAATGACTATTCAATGACCAAAACCAATTATGAGTGCCATGCCACAACCCCATAGGGTTTTAGCCCACTAAATGGGGTTACTAACTTCAAACATGAATATCTCTCAAACCGTGAAGAATTACATGGCATGCCATATATCAATGGAAACATCTCAACGAGTAAAATATATCTAGAAAATCCTTGACTCAAAATAGAGTAAGTTGTCAAGTCAAAATTCCCTTGCAAGATCAGGGTAGCCCCTGGTGCTGCTTGGGTTGACATCAATGACAACCTCAGATTATCTCTAGATCAACAAGTTAATCAGTGTGATCATATGCACATGTGTCGGTTAGTCATGAAAGATAGTAACTTGTTGTTATATGCATTATGGTTATATGCATGATGACTAGCGCCATTGCAACTAAGATCTTGATGTTATATGTATCATGTTAATTTGGATTGGCCTATGCAGATGGGCAGGGTTATGACATTCAGGTATGAGTCAACCTAATTATGATAGTGTGTTGTACTAATCTGGACTGGCTGTGCATATGTGATTGTTATGAATTAATGACAATTGTTTATGAGCTTATAATGTGAACATGTTAGCTAGTTACTATTATGGATATCATGACCTTATTTATGATTGAGTTGATGTGTTGTGAACTTATATCGTGCTAATCTAGGTTGATTGTGCAGACAATATAGCCTCCCTTGAGATATAACAATGTAAACTTTGAAACGAGAACTATAAACTCAAAACGGGAACTCTAGCCAAAAAACCCTGTAAAACATAAACAAAATAGTGCTAAAAATGAAAAGTGTTGATGCTAGAATAACACCATTTTTTTTCTAGGGTAAATTTTCAACATGTTTTGTGCAAAAATTGTCCAA
Organism: Pinus taeda; assembly: GCA_000404065.3. Classification (NCBI taxonomy): domain Eukaryota; kingdom Viridiplantae; phylum Streptophyta; class Pinopsida; order Pinales; family Pinaceae; genus Pinus; species Pinus taeda. Next base: position 27,571 of record APFE031754434.1, read on the forward strand.
AAAACACCCTCAAAACGAAAAGTGTTGATGTTCGAATAACACTATTTTTCAATGGTAAAATTTTCTGCAAAAAACACCCTCAAAACGAAAAGTGTTGACGTTGAGATAACACTTTTTTTTTCAAGGGTAAAATTTCAACATTTCGAAATAATTGCGCAGAATATTTTATCATGACCCCGAAAAACATTAAAATTTCAAAAGAATAATGAAAATATAAAATTAAATTAAAAATTAAAACAATGAAAAAACACAAAACAAAACAAAAAAGTTATAAATAAATAAATAAAATATAT
>APFE031754434.1:31671-64897 GCA_000404065.3 Pinus taeda
AAATAAATAAATAAATAAATAAATGTGTATTCTGCATCACCACTTTTCAAAATCGGGTCACGTTTTTACTACCCTTACGAAACGGGTAATCGTATCAGTTATTTAAAGTGCCAAAAACTATACTTTAAAAAAAATATGTGCATTCTGCATCGTCCCTTTTCAAAATCGGGTCAATTTTTTGCTATCTCTACGAAACAGATAACAAAATCAGTGCTCGTTTCAAAGTTTACGTTGTTATATATTAAGGTATGAGTTTGTTTATGTCATCTACTTGGTGCTTGAATGTTTGATTATGTCATCTGTTTGGTGTTTGAGTGTTTGGTGTCTATTATGTCATTTATCTATTGTTGGAATGTTTGATTAGTAACATGATATAAGTTTGTATCTATAATATTGCATGAAGAAATGATCTTGTTTAAAAATGATTGTGCTAACACAATATGTGCTGAGACAATTGATATGTACTTGAGTGTAAGAGGGTGTTGGTTGTATTATTGTGATTAATGACTATGAGTTAATTGTTGATTATGACATGGTTGTTAGAATTGGTAAAGGTTGATTTTAAAATAATAGATATGTTATCTTGATCTTTGGAACGTGTGATTGACATGTGTGAGCAGTTGCAGGGCAACATGCTTAGTATTAGAGTGACAAGGTAATAGTTGATGTATTTATATAACTAACACTTGGGTGATGTGACAATACATAATAAGACTCGATTGCAGCAAGGTAAAAAGGTAAAAGAAAGGAATTTGGTGATAATTCCATGGGCTATGTTTGGAAACCACAATTCCAAACGAATGAATGCTTCGAATACAAGAAGTCTTCTTAACCCTAATCTTGTCTGAAATTATGTGGATATGTGATATAGTCATGGACATGTATTTGATAGGTATAACAGTTGGCTTCTAGTTATAGCTGGATCTGTCAAGGAATTGGAGTTCCTTGAGAAGTGTATGTGTTCGGTTAGAAGGCAACGTGCTTAGCACAACAAGGTAAGGTAACTAATGTATTGTTATGATTATTTATGCACTAACAATTATCTGTTTATGAAAGTATGATGCAAGGGATTGCATGGAAAAGACGTTGCCATGAAATCTCAAAGAAGGCTCAGGTTGAGATTTCCCTTGGAAGCATTGGGAACCATGGGATTGACTCACAGTGTTTCTTGCGAGTCTCAAGCTTTCGATGTTTTGTGATTTGCTTGCACTTGATTTGTAGTTTTGTTTTTGTCTTGTGCATGGCCATGCCACTTTGTTTGTGGTGTCATATTACTATTTCTTTTTCATGGTTTTCTTCTTGTTTGTTTCTTGTTCTTGCCTTTTATGTTTTGAGGGTCATAGGAATTGGTTTGGGAAAGAGGAAAGTTAACGAAGCTCAGGAAGGGATGATGGAACTTGATAGATAACATAAGATTCAAATGAAGCTTGGTGCATGTATAAGGGTAGTTGAAGGCAAGAGTATGACAACTGGTTGAACTAGTTGGGTCCATCGTGGTAAATGGATCGTGGCAGTACATACATGAGAAAGATAACGGAAAAGGTAAAGTAAATGGATTTGAGGCGTTGGATGCCTTGGCTATGTTGGGAACTATTTCTCTCGATGTTATGCATGTTGTGCATGGATAAAGGGCATTCTCTTAACCTTAACCTTATGATATATGGTAATTACGTTGTGATCATGATTATGCTAATGTTTATGTGTATACATGTATATGTATGTATGTATATTGTTGTCTGGCAGGGTCGTTAGGGATCATGATTGTTTTATGCTAATGTTTATATGTATATATATGTATGTATGTATGTTGTTGTCTGCCAAAGTTGTTAGGAATCATTCTTGTGGAGGAATGATTGCTTATGCAGGTGAATGACATGAAGAGGTTCCTGGTTTATGAGGAATCAAGTGGGAAGAGTAGCCTTGGCATATCTACAAGGTCAGTATCATGTGGATATGAATTGATATTATATGCTTGTACTACGCCTATGTTATGGATAAGTAATGTTGAGGGATACATCAATGGAATGAGAGCAATATGATCGATGGCATGCTGAAAGATGCATGAAGAGTGGAAATGCAATAGAGACAAGGTTGCCTGGTAGAGTTAGTTTGTGGTCTCTGGATGTGCACTACTATTGTTGTATATATGTTGTACATGTTGCATCTGTGATGTTGTGTGCATACAATGTTGTGTGTACAGGGTGTTGTGTATATGTTGTTTATGCAGTGTTGTGTACATATGATGTTGTGCGCATGTTGGATATGCAGTGCTATGTACATATGGTGTTGTGCGCATGTTGGATATGGGGCGTTGTGTACATATGGTGTTCCACACATGTTGGATATGCGGTGTTGTGTACATATGATGCTTTGTGCATGTTGCATATGTGGTGTAATGTACATATGGTGTGGTGTACATGTTGTACAAGTGGTGTTGTGTACATATAGTTATGTGTACACGTTGTGCAAGTAGTGTTGTGTACACACTGTGCAGGTGGTGTTGTGCAAGCGGTGTTGTGTACAAGTGGTATTGTGTACATGTTGTACATGTGGTAGTGTGTGCATGTCATACATATTGTGTTGTGCACATGTGGTATTGTGTGCATGTTTTACACATTGTTTTGTGTACATGTGATATTTTATATGTGCATTACATAGTTATGGTATCGTGACATGTATATTCGTTGTGTTGTACATCAGATGTGGGTGTATGTATTGTGTTGTGTTGCACATTGAGTGTAGGTGTGTGTGTTGTATGTCAGGTGTATGTGCATGTAATGTATGGTGTTGTATGTTGTGTGTGGTTGTATGTGTGTGATGCACACTATGTGTACGTGTACATGGTTGAACCGAAGGCACTGGGTGCTTTCCAGGTGTGGCGACTGATCCGGTGTGTGTACGGAAATGATAAAGGTAGAAGATAAGGATTGATTAAAGAATAAGTATTAGTAGTTTATTTTAGTTTTAATTATGCATGTGAATTATGATTTTGGTTTATGATGGTTACATGTGATCTATGATTTTGATTATAATGGTTATGTTTTTAGCTAACCTGATGTGATCTGTTTACATCTGTAATCCTGTTTAGTTCCTATCACAACAAGTCAAACTAGCTCTTCACCAAATCATCATGTACCTTGTTGACGAGCTACCAATGAGGTATGATGTGAATGTATTTCAATATATTTTGAATCTAATGGCAGTTATGTGTTTGGTACAAGAAAGCATGAAAAATGCCCAATTGGGTGGTTGAAATTGACTTCAAGAATTATTAGCACTAGAAAAAAGGAATTGAAACAGGCATCAGTATGCTGGTAAAATCACTCCAAGAGCAAGGCCATTATGGGACACTGGTACCCAATAGTGTCCATTGATTGCCATGACCATGTTATGACCGGTATGATGGTTTTGAGGCAAGTTTATGCCTTAGTTGTTTGACCTTCTGATGCGAGGAAGCCTTACCAAGGGATGGATCACCTGGTAAATGGGATGTTGGGGAAATTAGAAGGTGAGTGACTACACGGAAGAGGGATGACTGGATTGCCTGAGGGATTGTGTAGCAGAGAAGGGAAGGACGAGGATGGATTTATTTTAGTCATTAGCATTACCAGATGGAATCAGATGCACATTGAGAGGGTGCCCTGGAACCATGAGACAGAAACTGTTCACTGAAGGGGACAAGTGGCGCAAGATTATAATGTTGGACATTGGATGCAGCTTTGACTTTGGCAGTAGATTATGGACTTCCTGGGAAGGAAGTGAATCCTGATACTACTTTTGAGGGTGGAGGTGTAAGCCATTGGACTCCTTTGTTGCGAATACATGCATCATATCCTTTTATTTACTGGTTGAGCAAATGTGCATATGTGTAAGTTATTGTAAATATTGTATCGAGCTGGATTTATAGAGCTCCATAGACAATATGGTTATTTGTTGGTTGAGAAAATGTGGTTTTTATTGTAAAAAACGTAATGAGTTGTGTTATAAAGCTCCATTAAATGGTATGATTGTCATGTTTTCAGCAGGTTGATCATTGTAAATACTGCAACGAGCTAAGTTATAAAGCTCCATGGGAAGAATGTTTTGCTTTTAGCAGTCTTGTTGGTTGTAGGTGTCATTGAACACCGAGGACAATGTTCCCCCAAGGGGGAGGGTTCTATAATAACCCTGGTAAAAAATCCATGTAAAAAATATAAGACCATGGTCATGTGACATGTATTCCAAGCAGAATGTTGGGCAAAACATCCTAGTGGGTGTTCATTTCGGTTTATTATGGCTAAGGAAATTGGCAAAAGGAAATGACAAAGGCTTTGGAAAGGCAAGAGGCATTAATTGGCATTTTATTTATGAAAATAATGGAAACTAAGCGAAAAGGAAGGTGAAAGGTCACAGGTTGCATGTGAGGAGGATGTTAAAAATAGCAACAAGAAATCCTAATTTAATTTGTCCTTGAATGAAATTAGGAATTAAGTCGAAATTCTATTCTCATAGCAACTTGTAATAGTTAACTAAGTTGATTTGACTTAGTTGGCTCAGTAAATTCGAGTTGGAAGTCTATCTAGAGTCATGTACAGTGATTCCTAAATTTTAGGGGTCCAGGTTGAGTTCTTTTGAGTTGTAATTAATTAACTTAGTCTATCTGAGTTAAAGTTAGTTAATCTAGTTCAATCAGTTGGAGGAACTAGTAGGAGCTCTAATAGCAGGGATCATCTTCAATGCAGCTTCACTGCTCTACCAGTTAACTAAGATTCACTCATAAATAACTCATGCATGTTAGTTCAAAGGAAGACCCAGTTGAGATTAGAGTTTAGGGACAGTGTACTATCAGTTGTATAATTTTCCGAGTTGTACAAATGGTGCATGCAATCAGTAGAAGGCTTATGATGGATTGCGTAGTTGTGGTGAGGGAATTTCCCAATTAAATATGGGCTAATTCCAAGGGAACAACGCAAGGAAGTAGGGGCTTGACAGGCTGCAAATTTGGCTAAGTGTTGGCTTGAGCTGGTTTGTGAAGCAAAGAGATAGAGTGTACTTGTGCAGAAATTGTTCGGTTTGAACAAGCATTGTATTTTCTTCTCATATCTTCTAGTTAATGCAATATAGATAGTCGAGGTTTTGAGCAATATCTTTCCCCATAAAAATATTATGTTATGTGTGATTGAAAATCTTCCTTTTCTGCTTAGTGTTTTCATCGATCAATTTTGGTTTCTGCTGATGAGTAGAGTAGATTCATGTCTTATGTTTTAGCATATCACATAAGTCGTTCAATCTACAAGTAAAAATTTACATGGTATCGGAGCTGAAGACATTATAAAAGAGGAGAATTCAAGTTTGTTGTGCGGTGAAATCGAATTTGCAGGTTCATACTTCAGAGTCAGCAGTATGTCATTATATGGTTTGAGACTTGAGTATGCCCTAAAGGGCAACTCGAATTACATAACTTGGAAGGACAGGATGGAGGCGGTGCTTGAAGACAACGGGTTGAAGGAATTCATAGATCATGATATTCTGAAGCCTTCATCATCTGATGCTAAAGATCTATCTAAATGGAGAAAGTGGCAAAAGTGAGAAGGATTATCTTAGAAGGAGTTCGAGATCATATTGTCTTGAATCTTCATGGTAAGGAAACTCCATTTGCAATGTGGAAGGCATTGACAAACCTGTTTCAAAATAGCAGTGACCACATGAAGCTGGCACTGAAGGACAAACTCAGAAAGATCAAGATGGAGAAGGGCGATTCTATGCTGAAGTACTTGACAAAGTTCACCCAATGTGAGGATGAACTTGGAAGTGTTAGGATTACTTTTGCTGAATACGATTTGGTGAGCCTAGCACTTCTAGGACTTCCCAAGAGCTGGAAAAGTTACTAGGACTCAATTAATGGGAGGGATAAGCTACCAGAGTGGGAATGATTATCGTCTGAATTGGTACAGGAAGAGATTTGGCGGAACACCAGAGATAGATCCTCATTAAAGAATGATGATGGGGAGAATTGTGCCTTAATGGGTAAGGCAAATAAAGGGAATGGGAAGTCATCCCATTCCAAATCAGATTCTTGTCAAGGCGGAAAGAAGAAGGACATGTCCAAAATCAAGTGTTTTCATTGTCACAGGCTGGGACAGTTTGCCACAAAGTGTCCACACAAGAAGGCCGGTAAGAAGCCCTTAGGAGGAGTGCAGGTGAATCTCTTGCTTCACAATTCGAACTGAATTTTACCCTCATCACTTGTATGGTGTCATCGATGATGGGTAGTGTGTGGTACCTAGACAATGGAGCTCTATTCCATATGACCAATAACGAAGAGCTCTTCAATAACTTGGAGGATAAGGATCTCCTATCGTATATCAAGATGGGACGATGATGGGAGGTATAGTGCAACCAAGATTGGTATAGTTACCTTTCAAAGGGAGTCTGGTTCTCCCCTCACTTTGTGAGATGTTATGTATGTTTCGGGTTTAAAGAAGAAGTTGGTTTGTGTTGCCATGCTGGAGGATAGAGGCTATGATGTGATATTTAGTAAGGGAAAGGTGTTCCTTTGTCACATAGCCACAAGACAAATGAAGAGGATAGGGGTTCGAGTGAAGAACCTCTACAAATTGGAGGTAGAAGATTCCGCTACTTTGAGCACTAAAGCAGAGAAGGTGCAAAGCGGAGACATCAGTGAGTTGTGGCATATGAGATTGGGTCACTTGCAACATGACGCTTTCAAGATATTGCATCAAATTTACACAAGCCTTCCCAAGAGTACACTAGAGCAGAGAGACACATGCAAAGGGTGTACATTGGGGAACTGCACCAAAGCTTCCTTTCATGACAAAGACAGTCAAGCATAAGCAATCCTTGATCGAGTTCACTCTAATGTGTGTGGACCATTCTCGAAAGCATCCATGACCAAGCACAGGTATTATGTTATATTTGTTGATGATTTTTCTCGTAAGTGTTGGATTTTCTTCATGCAAAAGAAAGATTAGATGTTCGCAAAGTTTTTTGAATTTAAAGCACTTGTCAAGAAATATAATGGAAAGAAAGTTAAAGCTCTTAGAAGTAATAATGATGGAGAGTAAGTGTCGAATGAGTTCAAAAACTTATGTGCATCAGAAGGCATTCGACGGGACTTGATAGCACCTCATAACCCACAGCAAAATGGGGTGGTTGAAAGGAAGAACAAGAGGATTGTGGGAGCGTCCTGGGCGATGTTGCATGATCAGGGCCTACCATTACACTTGTGGGTTGAAGTATGCAACACAACTATTTATTTGTAGAACATAAACCCTCATCAAATTCTCAAGATGAGTACACCGGAAGAGGCTTTTCCAAGGAAGAAATGAGATGTGGCACACTTCAGGATCTTTGGTTCATCAATCTACTCTCATGTTACCAAAGATGCATGGAAAATCCTAGAGCCAACAACAGAGTTGGGCATATTTGTGGGGTACACTGATGCACCTCACAACTATCGAGTGTACCTACCAACCAACAAGATGACAATGGTTCGCAAAGATGTAAAATTCGATGAAGAGAAGGCCATGAGATGTTCCCTTGAGAAGGAGATTCAGCTACATGTAGATGAGGAGCATTTAGCTCCAAAGGAGGAACCTCAGGATGATGTGGAGCATCCACATGCAAAAGAGTAGGGAATGGAAACACCCACTCATGCAGAGTCTTCCAGAGATGGGAGAAAGCACACCAGAGATGCTGACAGGTTATTGCATGATGCTAGAGAGAATGTGGGAGCACTCACATAACAACGCATGCAAAGGAGGTCACCAGAGAGGTACACTGGCCACATGGCTCTGATGAGTGGGAGTGTAGAGATCGAGCCATCCTCTTTTGAAGAAGAAGTGCAACAACCAGTTTGGGTTGATGCCATGGTTGAGGATTATGACTTCATTATCAGGAACAGTGTTTGGGAAGTGGTCCCAAGACCAACAAATAAGTCAATGGTGAGTTCCAGGTGGCGTTACAAGGCAATGCAAGCAACTGATGGTAGTGTGGAGAAACACAAGGCTAGGTTTGTGGCCAGAGGGTTCTCTCAGGTGGAGGAGATTGACTACGATGAGACTTTTTCTCCTGTAGCAAGGTACTCATCAATTAAATCCATTTTAGCATTATCAGCGCAGATGGGATGGAAGATACATCAAATGGATGTAAAGACAACATTCCTCAATGGCGTGATTGAGGAAGAGGTGTATATTGAGCAGCCTGAAGGATTTGAGACCTTCAATAAAGAGTCGCATGTGTGCATACTAGTGGTCTAGTTGCAAGTGTAAGGGATAATCGTTCAAATCCATAAACGATTTCCTCAAGCACAGTTGGAAGTTCTTCTTCTATTTCCCTTAGAGTTTTAGTCATTCACCTCCAAACTTAGATATTCTACTAAAACAGCAGAATTGCTAAGATTAATCGAAAATTAGCAGAACTTCACTTACCATGGTTCCGAAAGGAAATAACACCGTCGTTCATAAACTTCTCACATTCACTTTTTTTCCAACCTTTATCACGTTAATTCTCCACCGTCGATCCTCTTTCTTCAATCTGACGGTTGGCGCTTTCCCCGCTCGCAAACTAGCCAGGTGATCCTCCACCATTGATCAAGCTCGCTTGATCCAACGGTTGACGCTTTATATCACGTGGAATTCTTGCCAATGTTTATCAAGCTGAGAACGCGCACAAAAAAAAAATAAAAATAAATAAATAAATAAAATAAAATAAAAATAAATAAAAATAAAAAAAAAAAAAAATAATAATAAATAAAAAAAATAAAAATAAAAAAATAAAAAAATAAAAAAAATCTCTGTGTTTACATGTCGGCTGATAAATGGAATCACGTGACTATCCCAAAATACCGCTTACTTCCTTTAGCCCGCGCGAAAACAACTTTTGCCTATGAAGACCGCTTTACTCCTCTATTTAACTCTAGCACTTGTTTGCATGCAACTACTGTAGATCTAACTGTTCTGTTGATTGGATGGTTCTAGGCTTCTTTGGGTTTCCTTGCGGATTTATCATACTTTTCTCCTTTTGTTCGCTTCTGCCAGGTTTAGCTTTTCTCTAAGGAATTCAAAGCTTAGCTAATTAAAGATATATGGTTCGAAATACATTTGATTCAACTTAATACACAATGAATAAGGAATTAAACATGATAACACCAGATCATACAGAACTCTAATTTACAGGCCAAACTAGAATTCAACAATACATAGAGATATTTCGAAGGAATTCAACCTCCGGGATTTAACCTTTCATGCATAGAATACACAGATATACAGAGATGTTTCAATTCTTTTACAGTCTAATTCTCCATAGCCAAATCCAACCAAATCCTCTTACAATAGTTCAAAACTTACATAAATACCTTACATTCAACAATCTAATCCTCAATCAATGGATCGAATCTATCTAATCCTAGATAAATACCTAAACTACTTGATATTCTCCTCGAGAATCTCAATTAAGTCTGAACTACTTGAATCAATTACAATCAAATACCTATATTCTAGCTCAAATCCTAACTAGAAAGCTTTGTAATTTGACAGATAAAGGATCCCACTCCTTTGCTTGTAAACTTTTTTTGGATTTTTGGAATAAAATGAAGCCTTTTTCCTTCAAGCCTCATGCTTCTACATCAGACTCGTGAGGACAAAATTCTTCATGGGATCTTGTCCATGAGTTCTTCTACAAAACTTCCCAACCTCTGTAGCATGGTATCTGTCACCTAGGTAGCATCAGCAATTGGTTGATCTTTCCACTTGACCAAGTACTAAAAATACTCATGTCCCCTTGTCTTCTTAAACACTCTTTTATCCAATATCTTCTCTAGTTGTAATGTCGTTGTTGTAGGTAACTTTTTTAGCCAATCCACATTTTGTTCTTCCTTGTCTTCTGTTGTGTCATCTGCCTGTCCCTTTTCATACCTGTACAACTTAGCAACATTGAAAATTGGAGATATTCCAATACCAGGGGGTAATTCAATTTCATAAGCATTTGTAGAAAATTTCCTTAAAACTCTGCACGGTCCAATCTTCTTAAATGTTAACTTGTTATACTCCCTTTTTGGAAATATTTCCTTCCTTAGGTGTGCTAAAACCAAATCCCCAACTTCAAAATTAACTTCTTTTTTCTTCAAATCTGCTATGTTCTTGTACTTTGTGTCGTTGTCCTGTAACTATTGTTTAACATGTTCATGTATTGCTTGAATATCTAAAGCAAAATCTTCTCCTTGAGCCCTCCTCATTTTAGCTTTACCCAAATCTCTCAATTCAGACACTCCTCTTGGGTGCATTCCATAAACTATATGGAATGGACTCTGCCTTGTACTTATGTTAAGAGAATCATTATAAGCAGATTCAACATGTGCCAATACTTGATTCTGTTGTTTTGGATGTTCACCTGCAATACTTCTCAGAAGATTACCCAAGCTTCTGTTTACAACTTCAGTCTGCCCATCTGTCTGAGGATGATAAGCAGAACTGAGATTCAGTTTAGTACCAAGTTTCTTCCACAAGGTCCTCCAGAAATGACCAACAAATCTGGTCTCTCTGTTTGAAACAATGCTCTTAGGTAACCCATGCAACCTTACAATTTCCTTAAAAAACAAGTTAGCAACATGAGTAGCGTCATTGGTTTTATAACATGGAATAAAATGTGCCACTTTTGGAAATCTGTCAACTACTACATAAATTGAATCATTGCCTCTTTGATTTTTTGGTAAACCCAAAACAAAGTCCATACTTACCATATCCCAAGGCCTATCAGGAATAGGTAATGGAACATAAAAACCTATGTTTTGGCTCCTTCCCTTCGCATACTGACAGACTTTACAATTCTTCACATACTTTTCCACTTCAGATCTCATCTTTGGCCATAAATAAAACCAGTTCAACTGCTCATAAGTCTTGTTCGCACCAAAATGTCCTGTAAGTCCACCGCTATGTTTCTCCTTGATCAAATTTTCTCTCATAGAACAATTTGGTATGCACAACTAATTTCTTTTAAACAACAATCCTTCTTGCAAGAAATAATCCAACCACTTACTTCTATCTAACAAAACAGGATTTCTACAAGCTTCAAATGCCTCTTTAAAATCTAAATCTTTCTCATATAATTCCTTAATAAAATCAAAACCCAACACTTGAATTTGACTTTCTTGAACTAAAATGCTTTTTCTACTTAAGGCATCTTCTACTTTGTTTGATTGGCCAGTTATATGTTTTAATACAAAATTAAAAATTTGAAGATATTCTACCCATTTTGCATGCTTCTGGTTAAGCTTTGGCTGTTGCACAATGTACTGCAACACATAGTTATCTAAATAAAGTATAAACTCCTTTGACATCAAGTAATGTCTCCACTTCTTCAAAGAATGCACCACTGCATAAAACTCCTTGTCATAAGAAGAATATTTCTTCTTTGACTCATTCAGTTTTTCACTGAAATAAGCTACAGGTCTGTCCTCCTGACTTAAAGCAACTCTAATGGCTTCTCCACTGGCATCACACTTCACTTGAAAAGGTTTATTAAAATCAGGCAAAATCAAAATAGGTTTCTCAGTGATCGTTCTCTTCAACAGTTGGAAGTTCTTTTCTGCTTCAGTAGTCCATTTAAATGGCTGTCTGTCCTTCTTTGTCATGTCAATAATAGAAGCGTTGATCTTACTAAAATTCCTTATGAATTTCCTATAAAAACTAGCAAGACTGTGTAAACTTCTTACCTCAAAGACACTTTTTGGTGAAGGTCACTCCATGATTGCCTTGATCTTCTCTGGATCCATCTTTAACCCATCAACAGAAACAACAAAACCCAAATATACCAACTCTTCCTTCATGAATGAACACTTCTTTAAATTTAATAGTAACTTCTCTTGTTGTAGCCTCTGTAAGACATAGTTCAGATGTCTCACATGTTCCTTTCTTGATCTGTTGTAAACTAATATACCATCCAGATATACTATTGCAAATTTACCAATAAATTCTTTCAAAACTTCATTCATGAGCCTCATAAATGTACTAGGAGCATTTGACAACCCAAAAGGCATTACCATCCATTCATGCAATCCTTCATTTGTTTTAAAAGCAGTTTTCTACTCATCTCCCTCTCTAATTCTGATTTGATGATAACCACTTTTTAAATCTAACTTTGTAAAGTATTTTGCTCCACTCAAACAATCCATCAAATCTTCAATTCTAGGTAAAGGAAATATGTACGTGATTGTTATCTTGTTGATTGCTCTTGAATCAGTGCACATTCTCCAGCCTCCATCTTTCTTTGGACTCAACACTGTTGGCACTGCACAAGGACTCAAACTGTCTCTAACCAGTCCCTTATCTAACAGTTCCTGAACCTGTTTCCTGATTTCTTCATTCTCTGTGGGAGTCATCCTGTAAGCTTCTTTATTAGGTATATTTTCTCCTAGAATCAAATCTATATGATGACTTATTTTTCTAATGGGTGGTAACTCATCAGGAAAATCATCTACAATGATATCACAATAACTGTTCAACATCTCTTGAATCTCAATTGGCAAATAAGAAATTTTAGTGGAAGTAATTATTGCCTTGGGTTTGCAACTCAATGCAAAATTTACCTCATCCTCTTCAATCTGCTACAAGTACTCCTTTCCACTCAGTAATAGAGTCTTTGGATCAGACTTCCTTGATGTATCCTCTTCTTCTATAGGCAAAATTGTATGATTGACACCATCCTTACTAAATTTGTATGTATTCTTCTTTCCATCATGCATAGCTCCATTGTCATACTGCCAAGGTCTTCCCAACAATATATGACACACATCCATAGGCATCACATCACACAGAATTTTGTCTCTGTATTTGCCCAACTGCAACTCCACTTCACACTACTCATTCACTATCAATTGATATCCCTTTTGAAGCCATGACACTTTGTAAGGTGTTGGGTGTTTCTTTGTCTTCAATTTCAACTTCTCCACCACTTATGTAGAGACCAAATTATCTGTACTACCACTATCAATTATCATCTAACAAAATTTCCCTTGAACCTTCCACACAGTCCTGAATAAGGTCTTTTTTTGTGCTTGTTCAACAATTTCCTTTGCTGGCTTTAACAAAACTTTGTTAACTACAAAAATTCTCCTTTCTCTGGTACATATTCTTCTTCTATTACCTTTGCTAATTCCTCTTCAGTCTTAGCAACAATTGCATTTCTCTGATTTATTCCTATATTTTCTGGGCACTCATAGGCTCTGTGTCCCAGCTTGTTACATCTGTAACATCTAACTTCTTTTCCTCTGCCTCTTCCTCCTCTTCCTTTGGAAAAACTCCTTCTGCCACTTGCATCACCTCCTATGGGTGCATGTTGACTTGAGTTGCTGCTGGCTCCATCTCTAGGTGTTGTAGACCTTCCTCTACCACCTTGACTTCCCCTTCCTCGAAAAGTACCTCTATTTCTGGCAGGTTGCTTCCTCATGAGTTTTTCTTCAGCCTTCAATACCATCTGATAAGCCTCTTCTACTATTTTAGGAGACAGTACAATTATCTCATCTTGAATCTCCATTCCAAGACCATTTACATATCTTGCAACCTTCTCATCTGTATCTTGGATTTGCCCTGCTCTTATTCTCACTTTGTAGAATTCCTTCACTGTCATAGACCTTTGTCTAAGATTCTGCATATGTCTAAATAATGTCTGTTGATAATCACTTGGCAAAGACTTACCTTTCAACTTTGCCACCATCTTGTTCCAATTTTTAATTGGTTGTTTACCAAGTCTTCTTCTTTCTGCCTGCACTCCATCCCACCAAAGTGTTGCATGTCCTTTCAATTTTGTGACAGCAAACTTCACTTTCTTTCCTTCTTTTGTTTCTTCATAATCAAAGAATTTCTCCATGTCATTAATCCAGTCTATCAATTCCTCAGGGCTTAGACTTCCTGTATAAATTGAAACTTCAAGTCTGGGTTTAGATGCGGATCTACTGACTTAAAGAATTTCATTTCAGGAGTTACATCTGCAAGTTCCTCTTCTTCTGCAGCTCCAACTTCAGGCTCACTAACATCTCCATCATCTTCATCTATTTCCATTTCCATTACTTCTATTCTAGCTTGCATCTACTGCATAGCTTCTAATACTTTAGCATTTGCAAATGGCCTTCCTCTTCTTTGACCACCACCTCTTCCTCCAACTTTGAAAGCCATGTTGGATTTCTTTTTCTGATCCTTGAGATCTTGTTCAGTGTCAGTAGGCTGCTCTGATACCACAAATTATGGTCTTGTTGTAGGTGTAAGGGATAATCCTTCAAATCCATAAACGATTTCCTCAAGCGCATGTGGAAGTTCTTCTTCTATTTCCCTTGGAGTTTTAGTCATCCGCCTCCAAACTTAGATATTCTACTAAAACAGCAGAATTGCTAAGATTAACCGAAAATTAACAGAACTTCACTTACCACGGATCCGAAAGGAAATAACTTCGCCATTCATAAACTTCTCGCATCTGCTTTTTTTCCAACCTTTATCACGTTAATTCTCCACCGTCGATCCTCTTTCTTCAATCCGACAGTTGGCGCTTTCCCCACTCGCAAACTAGCCGAGTGATCCTCCACCGTTGATCAAGCCCGCTTGATCGAACAATTGATGCTTTATGTCACATGGAATTCTTGCCAATGTTTATCAAGGTGAGAGCATGTGAAAAAAACAGTTTCTCTGTGCTACGTGTCGGTTGATAAATGGAATCGCGTGACTATCCAAAAATACCGCTTACTTCCTTTAACCCACACGAAAACAGTTTTTGCTTATGAAGACCGCTTTACTCCTCTGTTTAACTCTGGAACTTGTTTGCACGTGACTACCGTAGATCTAATTGTTCTGTCGATCAGACAGTTCTAGGCTTCTTCGGGTTTCCTCGCGAATTTATCAGACTTTTCTCCTTCTACTATGATTTTAGTGCTTCCGCCAGGTTTAGCTTTTCTTTAAGGAATTCGGAGCTTAGCTAATTAAAGCTCTGTGGTTCGAAATACATTTGATTCAACTTACTACACAGTGAATGAGGAATTAAACACGATAACACTAGATCATATAGAACTCTAATTTACAGGCCAAACTGGAATTCAACAATACATAGATATATTTCGAAGGAATTCAACCTACGGGATTTAACCTTTCATGCATAGAATACACAGAGATATAGAGATGTTTCAATTCTTTTACAATCTAATTCTCCATAGCCAAATCCTCTTACAATAGTTCAAAACTTACATAAATACCTTACATTCAACAATCTGATCCTCAATCAATGGATCGAATCTATCTAATCCTAGATAAATACCTAAACTGCTTGATATTCTCCTCAAGAATCTCAACTAAGTCTGAACTACTTGAATTAATTACAAAATCATTCAAATACCTATATTCTAGCTCAAATCTTATTTAGAAAGCTTTGTAATTTGACAGCTAAAGGATCCCACTCGTTTGCTTGTAAATGTTTTTTGGATTTTTGGAATAAAATGAAGCCTTTTGCCTTCAAGCCTCATGCTCCTGCATCACATACTCAATCGAGCATTGTATGGACTGAAACGAGCACCCCGTGCTTGGTACACCGGGATCGATATTTATTTCACCGGGTTGGGCTTCACCAAAAGTGAAGCAGATGCGAACCTTTACCATATTGTGGTTGAAGGCAAATTGTTGATTATTATTTTATATGTCGATGATTTGATTCTGACAGGTGATGATAAGCTTATCAAGTCTTGCAAAGAGGATCTTGCAATAGAGTTCGAAATGAAGGACTTGGGGCTCATGCACTACTTTATGGGGACAGAAGTATGGCAAGGAGATGAGGAATTGTTTGTCCCTCAGGGAAAGTATGCCAAAGAGATACTGGAGAAGTTCCACATGGAGAGCAGTAAACCCATAAAGACTCCTCTAACTGGTAACCGGAGGAAGGAGGATGCTACTTCCGGTGAAGTAGTGGAGACTACTATTTATAGGCAGCTTGTGGGTTCACTCATGTATTTGGTGAACACACGACCAAACATGTGTTATGCAATTAACCATCTTAGTCAAGCTATGGTTAAGTCGACCAAACTGTATTGGAAGGTAGCCAAACATGTGTTGAGCTACCTTAGAGGCACCACTCAGTTTGTTCTTTGGTAAAGACAAATAAAAGGAGTGAAGCTACAAGGCTTCATCGATGCAGATTGGGCAGGGAATCCATCCGACGGGAACAGCACATTAGTTGGAATCTTCAGTATTGGGTCAGCAACTATTTCTTGGTACAACAGGAAATAAAGATCAGTTGCACTCAGTTCGGCAGAAGCAAAGTACATGGTTGCTAGTCAAGAAACTTGTGAGGCTATCTCAATGATGAAGATTCTTGTTGGCTTGTTTGATCAGCAGATGGATCCAACAATGATTTACTGTGATAATCAAATTTGTATCAAACTCTCTGAGAATCCAATTTTTCATGATCGATCCAAGCATATTGATATCTGGTATCATCATCTTCGAGATTGTGTGAAAAGAGAATCATATTGTTGGAGTACATTCCTATTGTAGTATCCATTGTCATTTAAATTTCGTTTTCAATTTTATCACAAAAAAAGAAGAAAAAAATAAATAAATCAAATATTATGTTCTAACGGAATTAAAAGAGAATGTGGAAGTCTGAAAGAAGTGATTTGTTTTATATTATTGATGGCTTTTGAACGTGAGAAACCCAGGAGAAGATCTGAGTCGTCCGATTGATAGGAAACAGATCTAACGGTAATCGCGTGCTAACAAGCGCGAAGGATAACTCCAAAATCGGACGCGAAAAATTATAAAACTGAGTTAAAACCTCAGTTAATCAGGGTCGTCCACTTGAAGGATTTAGATCTGACGGTAATCGCGTGGTTAACAAGGACGAGGTTTAACCCAGAAAATAGACGCGATGGTTTATGGAATGTGATTTAATTCGTTGAAGTCTGGATCGATCACAGCCGCTCATCAAGAAGGGACAACATCCGATGGATATCGCGTCAAAAAGTGCATGGGTTTATTATAAATTTCGAACTCTAGAAGTCTATGAACTGCAGTTTTGCTTCCTTTCGGTTCCGTGGGAAAGGTAAAGGTTTGTGGAAAAGTCGGACGTGATAAGATTATGAACCAGAGTCTTAATTCCTTTGGTTCTGGCCATAAATGTTTAAGGAAGGACCGATAGTGATTGGACGGGTTTCTTTGTGATTCCTCCAATTAAAACACTTTTGATATATACGTGGGCCCATAACCCACAGGTCCACGCACAGAATCTTGTAAAGATGCAGCTTTGTTGTGTTAAAGCAGTTTAGTTGTTGTCAGACCACCTACTCAAGCCACAAATTCAAACAACGAGCAGCAATCACCAATCATATTCTAATTTATGTTACTTATTGTTATCTTGTTTTCCCGAGAAGAATGAGGTGTCTTTTACCCTCCAATGTAATATTATGTAAAGACTTTTACTTTAGACAATTAGGAGATAGTTAAGCAGTTTGATAGTTTTGGTGGTTACCAACTGTCCCATGATGTATAAAAAGAGGCAAAATTATAGAAAAAAGGTCTGAATTTTGAAGAGCCTGAAGACTATGCTATTGTATTCTTGATAAATTGATGATTAATGAAAGAATAAGGAGTTTTCCAAACATTGTTGGGTATGATTTTGTAATTTTTATGTTATGTGTCATCTTGTGTCTTCCTTTCTTTAAGTATGGTAATGAAGTTGCAGGTCTTTGTTTACTTATGTGAATGAAGTTAAAATTCCTTAAAGAGCGCTCCTATATTTAAAGTTCCTACTTCTACATTTCTTCTAAGTTACAGATAATAGTTTCTGTGAAAAACAACATATTGTCTCTAACTTCTCAAAGCATTCTTCACTGAGCATTTATATTCAGCAACCACATGGCATTCTGAGACTTTCATATCAGCTAAATATTAAGGGTTAAAAGTCAGGCCCTTCAAGTCCTTCACTTAAGGATATATCAACAAATAAGTGACAAGAATAATAAACATTAATGTCTTAAGCACAATTTCTACACAACCAAGAAATTTGTTTCTTAAGGGACAACATTAATTGGCGTCGTTGTCGGGGAACGAAATTGAAAACACTTTTCCCTAGGTTTTAATATTTTCCTCTGGTTGTTCAATGAGGAGGAAATATTTGGATGTATTGAACAGAAAATAATAACTCTAGCTTCAAAGAGGCCTCATACGCGGTCATATACCTCACAACAAAAAGTTCAATCCCGTTCAGACCCAGAGAGACTAGTTTCCAAGAAGGTTGGAAGGCCAAAAACTCTAGTTACACCAAGTCCTACATTGTCTGCACTTGGCAGCAGTTCAACACATCTTTCATCCAAACATTCACCTTTGTTTGACCAAGAGCTATCTTTTACATCCACTTCATTTCAAGAACCCAACTGTCAAGAACAATCTTTAGAGTCTATTTCTTTCTCAGTATCTACTATAGTCATTCAACCTGAACCTATAACTACATTGCCACCTTTTCATACTCCATTTACTCCTCAGTCAAGTTCTACATCCGTTGGTACTCAAGGTTCAGTAAGTTTAGGAGAAAACATGGAAACACTTGCATTATTTTTGAATAGGTATGCACCTATTCAGTTGCCACAACAGTTGAATCAAATGCCTCAAGAATACTTAAAAATTTCTTCCTCGTTTCTCAGGGGAGGATGAACAAATAGCAGAGAAGCATATAGCAGTGTTTTGTAATTTTGTAGAAAATCTCAATGTTGAACACTTGGATGTTGTTTTAAGACTTTTTGTGCAATCCTTGGATGGAGAAGCAAGAAATTGGTTTAAAGGGCTTCCTAATAACTCTATTCCTACATGGGAAGAGATGGAGTGCATGTTCACCCAGAGATGGGGAGAGAAACGAGACCATGGGTATTCACTCACGAAGTTTAATGCTATTAAGAAGAAATCCGATGAAAGTGTTGTTGAGTTCATCAAAAGGTTCAATAAACTTTACAATAGTCTACCAATGGAGATCAAGCCCCCTCCTGCTGGTGCAAAAATAACTTTTGCAGGGGCATTTGAATCAGATTTTGGGTTCACATTGAGGGAGAGAAGATCTACAACCCTTGATCAGATCCAAACTGATGCCTTAGAAATAGAAGCAAATCTGGTGGCTGCAGGTAAAGCACCAGAGACATAGCCTACTCAAGATAAGGGAAAGGCTAAAGAGGAATCCTCTCAAAGTCAAACATTAGAGGATATGAATAATGTAATTAAAAATTTGTCTAATAAATTGATTAAATTGGAATTGGAGAGTAAGAATTCTCAGAGGCAAGCACAACAGAACATAAACTTTAATCCTCAATATAGAAGACAACCTCTACAAATTTTGCAGAAGGAGAGAAAAGACCAAGATCAGGTTCAAGCACCACTTTATTTAGAGGCAGATCCTGATGAAGTACCAGAGCATTCCAGGGACCATGATGATCATATTTCCACATTGTATGCAATAGATGAAGATGAACTAGGTGTTGAGGGAGAAGAATATACTGAAACAGATGCCATTTATGATAAGAATGAAATTGATGAATATTGGAAGCAGTTTACTGATTTTATGTAGACAGAATTACATATGAAATATGACTTGAGATCAAGAAAAAGTTCTAGAATTCAAGAAAATGAAGGTGAGTAGCAAATTCCAGCTCCCCTACAAAAGGTGACTCCACAAGAACCACAGCCTGCAAAACAATTAAATAAAGGAAAGAAACAACAAAATACAAATAGCAAGACTCAAATACTTCAAGGTGAGTCTTCTCAAGATAAAAGTGACAAAATTCCTTTAGAAAAAATTGCTTCCATTCCACAAGAGATTTTAGTGATGAAGAAAAGTGAAGATGAAAATGAAAAGAATATTAAATAGGTTCATGTATTTAGTCTCACTAAAGAGTTAGAAAAAATTAGAATTCAGGTGCCCCTCACAGAGTCGGTCAAAACACTAGTTTATCAAAGAGAGATTGTTGAGTTTATCAACCTGTCTCAGAATGTGAATATAAATGACACTGTGAATCTACAAGAAGATAAACTAGTAGTGGTTTTTGGTCCACATGTGGAGGAGGTAGATTCTTCAACACCTCCTTTCTACATTTCTTTATTGATTCATGATTTCCTCTTGCATAATTGTATGTTTGATTCAGGAGCTTCACATAACCTTATGCCACTATCAATGATGAAACAACTAAACCTACAAGTTACTAAACCTTACAGAGACCTGTATTCTTTTGATTCAAATAAAGTCAACTGTCTCGGGGTCATTAAAGATATGGTGGTGTCACTAGCCCAGATCCCAGCTAGAAGCCTGGTAATGGATGTAGTGGTAGCAGATATCCCTGCTAGGTTTGGAATGTTGCTATCTAGGTCATGGGGGGCTAAATTGGATGGTGTTTTGAAACTGGATTTTACTTATGCTGTCATACCAATTTTTGGTGGAGAAGAAAGAAGATTATATAGAGAAACAAGATTTGTTAAAACAATCACAAAGAACGAAGCAAGTAATTCACCTGTATATAGCCAAGAAAAATATGACTTTTCTTGCTTCATGATGCATGACAATGCAGAATTGGATGAAGATAGCCAGAGGCAGCTCACTTCAACCTGTGTAAATACAGAGTTGCAAACAGAAGGGGTGTGGAAGTGCTTCTTTGATGGAGCCTATTCTAAAGAAGGAACATGTGTTGGTTTCCTTTTAATTACACCTGGAGGTAATATGATCACAATTTCTTTTAAATTGAAGTTCGAAGCAACTAAGAATGTGGGAGAATATGAATCCTTGATCATTGCTCTCCAAACAACAAAACAAATGGGAGTCCAGTCAATTTCCATTTTTGGAGATTCAGTGCTACTTATAAATCAAATAAAGAACCATTGTCAAACAAAACACCCTAGGCTTAGGGCATACAGAAATGAAGTGTGGGATTTAGTTGAGAACTTCTTTGAGGCTTTCAACATATAATTCATTCCAAGAGATGGAAATAAATTAACAGACTCTTTGGTTGTGGCTGCCAGTACTTTTAGGCCTCCTATAAATTCAAAGCTAAGATATGAGGTTGAAATGAGGCACGGGCCTTCTGTTCCAGATAATATAAAACATTGGCAGATCTTTGAGGATGATCAACAAATTAAGGGATTCTTGACTATGATTGAAGATTTTCAGGGCACCGAGATTGATCAAGATGAAGATGAAGCAACAAAAGGTGCAGAAGTAAGTAGTTTTAAAAATTCCATAGTTAATCAAAAAATTATTCAATTGAAAGATAATGTTCTGCCAAGGGGGCTTGTCCCTCTTGAAAGACTTTTTAACTCCAATGATGTAGCTTTTAGTTCAGAGAAAATTCCATAGGATGAAAAGATCCAAGACCACAATATTGGAACCCAAAAGGAGCCCAAGTTAGTCAAATTATTTAATGGAGTTCCACTTAATTATAAGGAGAGATATATTAAGCTTTTCAGGGACTATATTGATATGAAAATGAGATCTAAGACAATTTAATAAGGTACTACAGACTTATGTGCATGGATTCGTCTATGTCATTTTATGCAATGGATCGATAAGATTGTGAAATGCACAGACAATGAACCAATAAAACAAAACATAATAGGCAACACATAACACAACCAATTTAATAAGGAGTTCACTCAATTCTCTTGGGCTACATCTCCTGGTCCAGCCTTCAGTGGTGGCCTCTCTATTATGTCTTCAAGCAGAGTTTTGTTTACAACAGTGAGCTCAATTTGAGCCTCACACACAAACAGATTACAATAAAAAAAGCTTCACTTGAATCCCTCAAGCTTCCTCTGAGTACACAGACTCCCATACAGCTCTCAATCTGCTCTAAACTCTGTCTCGCATTTGCTTTTGAACACTGCCAGCCTGTTTTCTTTCTGTCTGTGGCTTTTAAAGCCAACTATGTTGCCTGTTCGTTTCACATCCACAGCTCTCAGTCTCCCCAACCTCTAAACGTTTAGAGTCCCCCTGCCAGCGTTTCTCAATCATTGTTTAACTATGCAGGGGAGGTGGCCACCTATCCATAACGCTAGAGTGCCCGGGTCTCTGAAATTCTTAAGACAGTCACGCTTTGTTAAAACACAGGGAAATGTATTTAAAATGGAGAAATCTGCCAAAAACTCATATATCGAACTTTAAAATTCCTTAAATATGTTTCATTTCTCTATCGAGTCCATTCATAGATCGACAATCGCATATTGGAAGGGCTTCGCCTCTTTGTATTTCGTTTAATACGAAACTACCCTAAAATGTCGTGAATCCCTGCATTTCGAACTTGAAATATTGCTTAATATCATTGATAAACCCTTTTGGGTCCGCAACATCGCATCGACGCTTTTCCCTTTGGCTTTTCATTTGTTCGCGGAAATGCGATTTACAAAGGAAAACATAGTTTTCTGGACTTCAACATATATGCAATCTCGCCTATTAGATTATCAGGTCCGTAATATCGTTGCCCTGATGGGTATCGACCCCGCCCCACTGAATAGTTCTGATGCAATGCGGCGATGCGATATAGCGCAATCGCTCATCGCAATAACCCTTGGGCCATTATAAAGCGCTCCTGTAATCCCCCAATAGCGATCCACCGATCTAATACGGGCCGTCGTTCTGCGTGCTTGATCGACGGTCCCGATTCACTTCGTTAATCGTTGTCGCAATATGTGTTTACAAAGCACTGATATCCCGCCTATGGTCTCCGCCGATCGGATCTGGGCCGTTGATCGGCCATATCCGACGACTCTGATTTAATATTGTATTAAAGTGCCGATAGCCTTTTTTACTTTGTTTTCACGAGGTTTGGGCCTCTTGATAGTGTTTTTATCCATTCTGAAGGTTTTCTCCGCCATGCTAAAAGCATCCCTTTTGCGATATTTTCGATCCTTTAAAGGATTTTGGCATGATCTTCGAGTTTATGAAGATATAGAGAGTGTTTCTTGGATCCATTTGGATCATGCCTTCCCACTGAAAAGGCTTTTGGACCACCAAAAGTTGGTTTTCAAGCATCAATCAAGTGAGGATACAGCTGCCTCACTTGTCCAATTTCTACCCATTTTGCACTATTGGTTTTTGAACCTTTGAGTCCAATCCTAAGGTACTCAACATCTCCTCTGCGCATTGTCCTCACCTTCCTGTCCAGAACTATATCTTCGTGCAGCTCATTGAGGTATTCAGGCAACAGATTATCAATGGAAGGCAATTGACTTTGCTCTTCAGGATCATCAATTAATGAAGGTTCAAAAAGTCTTAAATTTTCTGCATTTACCACTGAATAGATGTGCATGTATGCTGGCAGATCAAGGCGGAAAGCATTCTCACAAATTTTATCAAGTACCTTAAAAGGCCCATACCTTATTGGTTTCAGCTTCTTTCCTTCACCTTGCATTATGTCCTTGTTAATATACAGCCATACTTGATCGCCAACTTGGAAGCTGTGCTCCACCCGGTGTTTATCATGCCTTGCCTTGTATTTGGCTTGGCTCTTTTCCAGCTGTTCCTGCACTGCCTGGTGAATCTCTTGGATCTGTTCAATGAATCTAGTTGCTTTATCCACATCACTGTGCCCAGCAATTGCTATATCTTTTTCAAAGACAAAATCCAAGGGAGACCTTGGTATAAAACCAAAACAGGTCTCAAAAGGAGATCTCTGTGTAGAAGAATATTTAGCACGATTGTAAGCATGTTGAACATAACATAAATGTTCATCCCAAAGCTTGGGATGCTTGCTGCAATAACCCCTGAGCAACTGGATCACTGTCCAGTTGACTACCTCTGTTTGGCCATCTGTCTGTGGATGAAAGGTTATGCTTTTCTTCAGTCTGGTGTCCATTAATTCCCACAGACTTGACCAAAACTTCCCAACAAATCGGGAGTCTCGATCAGATACTATGGAAGTGGGTAACCCAAAATGTACCTAGACATGCTGAAAGAACAATTTCGTTGTTTGTTCGGCTGTAATCTGTTTATTACAAGGTATTAAAATACACATTTTGTTGAACCTGTCCACAATAACATATAAATAGTCATGACCATTTCTAGATTTTGTCAGTCCTCCAACAAAGTCCATGGAAACACTTTCCCAAGGACGGGAACGGACTGGCAGTGGAGTGTACAAGCCTAGTTTTTTATTGCTGGGCTTTCTTTTAGCACACATGGTACACCCTCTTACATATCTAGAAATTGTTTCATGCATTTTTGGCCAATAGCAGTATCTTTGTAGTTGTGCAATTGTTTTGCTTACACCAAAATGACCTGATATCAAAGAAGTATGTGCTTCCCTAATTATATTAATCTTCTCTATTTATGGAATGCATAGCTTTCCCAAGTGATACAAGAGTCGGTCTTTAACATAGTAATCCAATTCTTCTACCTTATTTGTCATTACTTAAAGCTGCATATACATATTTAAAGTCTACATCTTGAGCATATTGTTCAATGTAGCTTTCATGCATTACTAAATTATACTTAAGTATAGTAGATGCATTTATAATTGGTCTGGACAACATATCTGCAACTTTATTGTGTATGCCCTTTTTATATCTGATGACTAAATGAAACTGTTGTAGGAAACCCATCCACCTATAGTGTCTTGATTGCTGCAACTTAGTTTGTGAGTGCAAGTACTGAAGTGGTTGATGATCAATATGTATTATTATTTCCTTTCCCATTAAGTAATGTTTCCACTTTTTCACACTCTGGACTAACGCATACAATTCTTTATCATATGTAGGATAATTAACTACTATAGAATTAAAAGTCTCAGAATGGTAGCATATGGGTTTACCATGTTGCATCAACACTGCTCCCATGGCATAATCACTGGCATCTGTTTCAATCCCAAATGGTTGTTGAAGACTTGGAAATGCTAGTACTGGTGTTGTACTAATTTTTTCTTTCAAGGTGTCGAAGGCTTTCTGCTGTTTGCCTCCCCACTGAAACACCTTGTTCAATCCTGTCAAAGCATGTAAGGGGAGCTGCAATTAAGGAAGTTAGCAATAAACTTTCTCCAATATTGTGTTGCCCCTAGGAAGCTTCTAACTTCTGTAGCAGACTTGGGTTTAGGCCAGTTAACAATGACTGCAACCTTAGAGGGATCTATCTTTAGTTCACCACCCCCTACAATATGACCCAAATAATTCAAAGATGTTTTACCAAATTCACATTTTGATAATTTAACATAGAGATTTTCCTTTTTCAAAACATCTAGAGTCTGCTTCACATGCTTTAAATGTTCTTCCCATGTTTTATTGAATACAAGAATGTCATCTAAATATACAATTACAAAATCATCAATAAAAGCCCTGAGTACATCATTCATTACTCTCATGAAAGTGGCAGGAGCGTTAGTTAAGCCAAAAGGCATAACTAGCCATTCATATAGCCCTTGCTTTGTTTTGAAAGCAATCTTCCATGCATCTTGCTCTGCTACTCTGACCTGATGGTAACCACTACGTAGGTCCAACTTGGAAAAGTAAAAAACCTCTTTCAGTTGATCCAATAGATCATCTATGCGAGGAAGGGGATAACGATTCTTGATCGTTATTTTATTCAGTGCTCGGTAATCAATGCACATCCTCCACGAACCATCCTTCTTTCTCACCAACACGATTGGAGATCCACATGGTGATGTGCTTGGTCTTATGAACCCTTTCTCGAGCAGCTCCTGTACCTGCTTCTTGATTTCTGCATTCTCTAAAGTGGATAACCTTTTATACCTGTGGCTGCAATTATTGTTTCATCACCTGAGTCTGACCCCAAATCTTTTTGTATGGCAACAACAGTCTTCTTCTTCTTGCCATAGAACTTCTTGGGTTTCAGCTCTGGATGCAAAGACCAACAATGTTCATCATCATGTCCATCCTTCTTGCAGTGAGTGCATGAAGTTTTGGTCTTTTGTACAGCACTGACCTTCCTCTCTTTCCATTTTTGCTTCCTCTTTTCCTTGTTCTTGCTTGCAATGGGTTTTGGTGATCCCCCCATCTCTGGGAGCACATTCTTGCCTCTAGCCTCTAGATGTGTAGCCTAAATAGATACCTCATCTATGCTAGTAGGGTTAAACATGAGAATGGTATGTCTCAAATAACTGTGTAGACCACCTATATACTTCAGCAAAGTTTCAGGCGAGTCTAAGGAAATGCCTAGAATCAAAGCTCTCTTTCTAAACTCTTGAGTGTAACTTTGTACACTTTGCCCTTTTAATTGGCGAAGAGTTTGCCAACTCATCATAGCTTGCTACATATAAGCTAGTGGATAGAATTGTTTTTTAATTGCATAAACAAATTCACTCCAGATAGAAAGAATTTTACCATGCTTCTTCAAGTCAGCTTGTGTTCTATTTGAGTCAAGCTCTGCACCCTACAATACACATCAATCTGCCTAATCCAGTTATCTAACTTCTCTATATTTAATTATCCATCATATATTGGCAAATGAAATTTAACATCTAATTTAATCAAAGATGTTTTCTTCTTTTTTATTTTCAAGGCTGTTAGGAGGTGTGGGCAGAAGAACCTCTTTTCCTTTCCCTTTGCCTTCAGAATGGCCATCTATAAGAGATTCTTCTGTTCCTTTGTCTTGTTTGGAAGTAGAAGAATCTTCACTTCGACCTTTCTTAGATTCTCGGTACATTTCCTCTACCATGGTTCTCATGGTCATGAAACTGTCCATGATTTGAGAGTCTGATTCCAAAGGATTTTCTTCTGTCATTTTCCTCTTAGGATAGACTCTACCAATTTCTGGGTTAGTTTCAACCAATCCCCCTTCTCCTAATTTAAGCTTTGATCTAGTTAGTATTCACTCATAAGTCCAGCACAAGCTTGTCTAACCTTAGCAACCTAAAGCTCTGATACCACTTGATCTGAAAATGAGATCTAAGACAATTTAATAAGGTATTACAAACTTATGTACATGGATTTGTCTATGTCATTTTATGCAATGGATCGATAAGATTGCGAAATGCACAGATAATGAAGCAGTAAAACAAAACATAATAGGCAACACATAACACAACCAATTGAATAAGGAGTTCACCCAATTCTCCTAGGCTACATCTCCTGGTCCAGCCTTCAGTGGTGGCCTCTCTATTATGTCTTCAAGCTAAGTTTTGTTTACAACAGTGAGCTCAATTTGAGCCTCACACGCAAACAAATTACAATTACAAGAGCTTCACTTGAATCCCTTAAGCTTCCTCTGAGTACACAGACTCCCATACAGCTCTCAATCTACTCTAAACTCTGTCTAGCATTTGCTTTTGAACACTGCCTGCCTGTTTTCTCTCTGTATGTGGCTTTCAAAGCCAACTATGCTACGTGTTCATTTCACATCCTCAGCTCTCAGTCTCTCCGGCCTCTGAACGCTTAGAATCCCCTTGCCAGCGTTTCTCAATCATTGTTTAACGTATGGAGGGGAGGTGGCCACCTGTCCATAACGCTAGAGTGCCCGGGTCTCTGAAATTCTTAAGACAACCGCGCTCTGTTAAAACACATGGAAATGTATTTGAAATGGAGAAATCCGTCAAAAACTCATATATCGGACTTTGAAAGTCCTTAAATATGTTTCATTTCTCTATCGGGTCCGTTCATATATCGGCAATCTCATATTGGAAGGGCTCTGCCTCTGTGTATATTGTTTAATACGAAACTACACTAAAATGATGTAAATCCCCACAATCCAGACTTGAAATATTGTTTAATATCGTTGATAAACCCTTGCGGGTCCGCAACATCGCATCAGCGCTTTTCCCTTTGGCTTTTCGTTTGTTCGCGAAAATGCGGTTTACAAAGGAAAACATAGTTTTCCGGAGTTCAACATATATGCAATCCCGCCTATTAGATTATCGGGTCCGTAATATCGCTGCCTTGATGGGTATTAGCCCTGCTCCACTGCATAGTTCCGATGTGATGCGACAATGCGATATATCACAATCACTCATCACAATAACCCTCAGGCCATTATAAAGCACCCCTGTAATCCCCCGATAGCGATCTGCCAATCTAATATGGGTCGTCGATCTACGCGCTTGATTGATAGTCCCAATTCACTCTGCTAATCGATGTCGCAATATGTGTATACAAAGCGCCGATATCCCGCCTATGGTCTCCGCTGATAGCAATCTATCGATCGGATCTGGGCCGTTGATCGGCCAAATCCTACAGCTCTGATTTAATATTGTATTAAAGCGCCGATAGCCCTGTTTACTCTGTTTTCATGGGTTTTGGGCCTCCCGATAGTGTTTTTCTCCATTCTGAAGGTTTTCTCCGCCATGCTAAAATCATCCCTTTTGCGATATTTTCTATCCTTTAAAGGATTTTGGCATGATACTCGAGTTTATGAAGATATAGAGAGTGTTTCTTGGATCCATTTGGATCATATATTGATGTTTTTGCTTGGTCCCATGAGGATATCAAGACATATGATGTAAGTATTATTCAGCACAAGATTCCCTTGAAAGAAGGGATTAAACCATTTAAGCAGAAACTCAAGCAGATAAACCCTTTGCCTTTACCATTGATTAAGAAAGAAGTCAAAAAGCTGCTTGATGCCAAGATAATAATTCCACTCTGGTACTCTGACTAGGTGGCCAATCTAGTACCTGTAAGGAAGAAAAATGGAGAAATAAGGCCATGTGTAGATTTTAGAAATCTGAATAGGGTTTCCTTGAAAGATAACTATCCGTTATCTAAAATGGATCATGTGCTACAGAAGGTAACAAGATCATTTAGAATGTTAATGCTGGATGGGTTCTCTGGGTATAACTAGGTGGTCGTTGGTAAAGAAGATCAGAAAAACACTGCATTCACAACTCCTTGGGTGATCTGAATTTGAAACTACTTGTAAATGGTTTGCAAGGTATTCAATTCAGTAACATACATGTTTAAAATATGTCCAATTCTTGCAGTTAAAAACAAATGCAATTTTCAGCTGTTCATGACCCATTTAAGTATAGCATAATTATTTCATTTTACTGTTTAACACACTAAAACGAATTTGTTCTGCAAAATAACTCAACCACATATGCAAAAGAAGTTGATAAAGCAGTTCACCCCTCCTGGGCTACATCTGATGGGTCCAAGGCTCCCAAATGGGCATGTCCTCGTTTTAATTAAAAGCTCAAAATGAATATACAGCTGAATAAAAGCCTCTATAGGTGGAATAGACTGTAAAAATGGATTCAGAACACTCGAATCCTTCAGGATTGACTACTGGTTCACCTCCAATGGGTACCTGCAACCCAATACAGCTCTCACAATGTTGGGCCTTGGTGGCTCCTAGAACTTCCATGGAGCAAAAACACCTGCAAATGACCTCTGATTGCTCTCTAACCTGTGCCAATGGCTTCAAAATCATCTGAATAGTCAAAAAAAAAAAAAAAAATCGTCCAAAAAGGACTTCCCTAGCCAAAGTTATGGCTCATTGAAGTTTTCCCCCAATTAGGCCTAGAATCACTCCAGCGAACTATAGTTAGAGTCTAAATAGGGCCGCCAAATATGGTTGGCCCGTCAATTTTGGCGCTCTGCCAATTCCGCCGCTAACGGACCACGCATTAAACAGTTAGTTGCAACTGTATGTGAACGGATTTAACATCTGGCAGTTTTCCTTGGTTTTCGTGCCCAAACGTTGGGAATGGGCAGTTAGACTAACGTTAACCCCGCGTTGAATGTGGCCATGTGCCCACGTAACCAACATATAATGGCGACTGTTTAGAGTTACCTGCGCAGTTTAGGGAGGTTAGCACCCGGTTTTCTGGGCGGTGTCACATATATGAGGGGGTTGACCCCCTTCGAACCCCACCCAAGCATAATACAAAGCTCTTATATCATATGATCCGCTATACAAATATGAACCACCTGTTTGGCCTAACAGTAAGGCATCCCATTAGTGTCCCGGAGGTCGCGGGATCGAACCTCTCTGCCACTCAAAAGTTTTGATATACGCCATCTGAACCTGCTGATGTCACCATGGGCCACGTGGCAGCCTCCGGGCCTACCACGTGGCATCCTACCATTCGCTGCCCAAAAGGAATACTCCTTGGAATATTCTGTGGAATATTCTGTTTTTAATTTTTTTGAAAAAAATCAAAAATTAAGAGTCATTGGGCAATTTTGTTTTTGGCATAACTTCTGCATACAGAGACCATTTTTCGAACCGTTTGTGGCGCCGGAATCAGGAGGATGAGCTCTATCCAGTCGTTCAAGTTTGAACCAGTTCTGAGCACTTTTATTTTTGAGCATTTTATGACACTTGGGACATGAGCCCTTGATCACGCCTCCCCATTGGGAAGCTTTTGGACCCCAAAAGCCTTCAACTACCTATTAAAGAGGTGAGGGTACAACTCCCTCACTCTGTCCACCTCCATCCACTTTGCCTTTTTCGGTTTGTTGCCTTTGAAACCAACCTGAACATAATCTACATTGCCCCTCCTTGAAGTGCGTGTCCTTCTGTCAAGGATTGTATCTTCTTTTAGCTCATCTAAGAATTCTGGCGAGAAATCTTCTATAGATGGCAGCTAAACAGCACTTTCATGATCATCGATCAAAGGAGGTTCATACAAACATAAGTTCTCCACATTAACAACATAATACATTTGCATGTAGGAAGGCAAATCTAATTGAAAAGCATTATTTCCAACCTTCTTGAGGATTTTGAATGGACCATAACGAATAGGCTTCAGCTTTTAACCTTTCCTTGAATCCTTTCTTACTAATGTACAACTACCTCAACCCCTTCTTGAAATTGTGATCGACTCTTGCTTGTCGTGTCTTTCCTTGTACTTGCCTTGACACTTCTCAAGCTGTTCTTGAATTTATTGATGTATTTGCTGAATTCTTTCAATGAATGAACAAGCTTTGTCAATATCACTATGTCCCTCAATGGCGAAATCTTTCTCAAGAATGAAATCAAGAGGTGATTTTGGCAAGTAACCAAAACAAGCTTCAAACGGTGAGGTGTTTGTGGAAGAGTGCTTGGCACGATTGTAAGCATGTTGTATGTAGTGTAAATGTTCATCCCAAAGCTTGGGATGCTTGCTGCAATATCCTCTCAAGAGGTGCACAATGGTTATGTTCACAACTCCGGTTTGTCCATTTGTTTGCGGATGGAAAGCAGTACTTTTTTTCAACTTTGTGTCCATCATCTCCCATAGGTTGGACCAAAAATTCCCCACAAATTTGGAATCCCTATCACTAATAATGGAAGTAGGCAAACCAAAGTGAATCCATACATGATGAAAAAATAATTTAGCAGTTTGTTCAGCAGTTATAGTTTTCTTACAAGGCATAAGTATACACATTTTGCTGAAATGATCAACTACTACATATAAATAATCATGCTGCTTTCTAGATTTTGGCAAACCTCCTACAAAATCCATAGAGATGCTCTCCCATGGTCTAGAAGGTACTGGCAAAGGAGTATACAAACCAAGCTTCCTATTACTAGGATTTCTTGTAGCACATAATGAACAACCTCTTATGAACCTTGAAATAGAATCTACCATGCGAGGCCAATAACAATACCTCTGTAGATGTGCAACTGTTTTGCTTACACCAAAATGGCCAGCAATAAGAGAAGAATGAGCTTCTCTTATGACATTTATTCTCTCCCCCTGTGGTATACACGACTTTCCCAAATGAAATAGCAAATTGTTATGCATGTGATAGTCATTTTCCTCTACATGATTCCCTTTACTCAAGTTAGCATACACATCTTGAAAGTCATCATCAAATGCATACTGTTCTATGTAACTATCATGTACAATGGAATCATTCTTAACTAAAGTAACAACACCAATAATAGGCCTTGAAAGCATATCAGCAACTTTATTCAGAGTACCTTTCTTGTACGTTATTACCAAATGGAACTGTTGCAGGAAGCCCATCCATCTGAAGTGTCGTGACTGTTGTAACTTGCTTTGTGATTGAAAGTACTGTAAGGGTTGATGGTCGGTATGTATAACAGTTTCTTTTCCCATCAAATAGTGTTTCCACTTTTTGACACTTTGTACCAATGCATACAACTCCTTATCATAGGTAGGATAATTTACAACAGCACCATTAAAAGTTTCAGAATGAAAAGGAATAGGCTTACCATGCTGTAGAAGAACTGCACCCATGGCATAATCACTAGCATCGGTTTCTATCTCAAATGGCTGTCTCAAATCCAGTAATGCAAGGACTGGAGCTGAACTAATCTTATCTTTCAAAGACTCGAAAGCTTTTTCATGCTTGCCTCCCCATTGGAAAGCACGCTTTACACTTGTTACTGCATGCATAGGAGCTGCTACAGAAGAGAAGTTAGAGATGAACTTCCTCCAATATTGAGCTGCACCCAAAAAACTTCTTACCTCTATAATGGATTTGGGAGTAGGCCACTTCACAATAACCTCAATCTTAGCAGGATCAATTCTCAAAGCACCTCTTCCTACTATGTGTCCCAAATAAACCAAAGAAGTCTTTCCAAATTCACACTTTGACATTTTAAGAAATAACTGATTCTTCTTCAAAACATCAAGTACTTTCCTAACATGCATGACATGATCTTCTCTAGACTTGCTAAAAATTAAGATGTCATCTAAGTAGACAATAACGAAATCATCAATAAAAGGACGCAAGACATCATCCATTACCCGCATGAAAGTTGCAGGTGCATTGCACAAACCAAACGACATCACAAGCCATTCAAAGAGTCCTTGTTTGGTTTTAAACGCTGTCTTCCAAATGTCACTTTCTTAAATTCTTACTTGATGATATCCACTGCGCAAGTCTAACTTAGTGAAATATAGAGCTTCTTTCAGCTGGTCTAGCAAATCATATATCCATGGGAGTGGGTAACGATTCTTTACCGTTACCTTGTTCAAGGCCCTGAAATCAACACACATACGCCAAGTGCCATCTTTCTTTGGAATCAGTAAAATCGGTGACCCACATGGCGAAGTACTTGGCCTTATGAAACCCTTGCCCAACAAGTCCTTGATTTGCTTCTTTATCTCAACATTCTCCATAATAGACATGCGGTACATGCCTATGTTTGGAAGAGGACAATCTGGATGCAAATGGATTTCATGATGAATCTCCCTCTTAGGAGGCAAACCTGTTGGCTCCTGAAACATCTCATGATATACATCAACTACATCATATAGATCTGATTTAAGTTTTGGATCACAATTGTCAAATGACTCATGATTCACATCAACCTTGGGCTTAATCATTAGAAG